>VZTT01035897.1:50135-65413 GCA_013400855.1 Buphagus erythrorhynchus | reverse complement strand
AAAATTATTTACAAAATCATTGTAGGCATTAAAAAAAGCTAAAAATTGTCAAAAAGAATTAATATTCAAAAAAGGGAGGAATTCTAAGATTTTCTAAGAATTTCCAGATTGCTTCTATAAATGTAGCTGTTGTAAACTTTAAATTCTCTCTCCTTAGCTATTGTAATTGGTTGGTGAATTTTTGAGTGCTCTTAGTTTTCTCAGTGTTGTACTAAACTGGAGAAGATATTTCCCTGCTGCAGGAAAATCAATGAAGATTTTCAATGTTGCAAGTCCTACTTGGTGCAAATTTTGTTCCTAAACCCAGAATGCATGTGCTGAGAAGGGTTAGGTGAGGGAACACGAGGAATACTTCTGCTACTTACCACATGGTGTGTTGCAGCTTCACTTTGCCTGCACCCCCTAAAATCAGAGCTACCTAAAATTTATTCTAAATTAAAGTGAATGAAATTGAACTGTCTCATAGTTGAACAAGCTCTTCCCCTGAGCTGTAATGTTCAGGCACATCTGCAGATCTGGGCCCCTGAACACTTACAGGCAATTAGATGGCCATAGCCCAATCACCAGGAGGTCATGATACAATTACTGCAATTGCTAATCACTTCTTTTAATGATATAGTTATAATTTATACTAAAAACCTGACGCAACAATAAGAGCCTGCATAACAGAAGAATCTATCAGGCATATTTAAGTTGACTGTCATATGGAAAACTGTACAAATTTAACAAAGCCCTCTTTGTTTTTTTCCACTACTTCATTGGTATTTCAATTTCTTCTGCTTTTGTTAATAAAGCAAAATTACTTTAAGAGACTGATAGATAATACATGACTTGAATTTTCTTTGTATATCCAGCCTTTATGTTACACCATTTGTTGGTGGGAAAACAGTTGCTTATGGTTACAACAGACAAGGTGAACTGTCACAAACACGTAACACAATGCTGAGGATTGAGATGTTGTAGTGGGTTGACCATGGCTGGTTGCCAGGTAGCCATAAAAAACAGCTCAATTACTCCCCCCCACAAGCAGGCAAGATATAAACCAAGAGAGAAGATATAAACCAAGGTTCATGAGTGGAAATAAGGACAGGGAGAGATCACTCACTAATTGCAATCACAGGCAAAGCAGACTGATTTTTGGGATATTAATTGAATTTATTACTAATGAAATCAGAGCAAGATAATGAGAAGTAAAATAAATTTTAAAAATACCTTCTCACCCCTCTCTCCTTCCCAGACTCTACCTTGTTTCCACAGAGGTGCAGGGAGATGGGAATGGGGCTTATGGTCAGTTCATCACATGTGGTTTCTGCCACTGCTCAGAGAGAGGAGTCCTTCCACTGCTCCAGTGTGGAGTCTTTCCCACAGGAGACAGTTCATGGACTTCTCCAGCATGAGTCTATCCCATTGGCAACAGTTCTCCACAAATTACTGCAATGTGGATCCGTTTCCACAGTGTGCAGTCCTTCAGGAGCAGCCTGCTCCAGCTTAGGAGCCCACAGGGTCACAACTCCTACCACGAAGCCTGCTCCAGTGCCAGCTCCTCTTTCTATGGGTCTGCAGGTCTCATGGGTCTGCAGGAGCCTGTTCCTGCATGGGCTTTTTATGGATTCAAAACCTTCTTTTTAGGTGTCCAGCTGCTCTGGTGTGGGGTTCCTGCAGGGGCACAGCTGCCTCACCATTGCCTGCACCACAGGCTGCAGAGATCAGACTCAGATCAGGCTTTGATCAGGCTCCTGGAGCACCCTTGCCCCTCCTTTTGCACTGACCTTGGTGTCTGTAGAGTATTCTCTACACCTCTCCCATATTCTCAAGCCACCAGAAATATATTCAGAAATTGTGTTTTCTCAACACAATTACTTCTACACATCAATATTTTTTCCTTCTTAAAAATGCTATCATTGAGATGTTGCTATCATTTCTGATTGGCCCAGCCTTGGCCTGAAGCACATCACTCCTGACGATGGCTGGCATTCAATGTGTTGGACAAGAGTGAAGTCTCTCACAGTTTCTCACAGAATTCACCCCTCCAGCCCCCCCCCAACAAAACCTGCCCATGCAAACCCAGTTCACATGTTTTAGCCCATCATTTAGGAACCTTTTTTTTAATGCTTACACATTCCTCAGCTTCTCACCATCTGTGGATTTGCTTTCTATACCATTGTCATCCAGTAACCTTCACAATTCAGACTTCTCCAGCTCATGGTCAGAGTGAAACACCCTGTTGCTTTTTTTCTAGTAAAGAAAGAGTCCTCTCTAGACTTTATCACTTCATTATAACAAAATTAGAGATGTAGTCCAAAACCGGCTTAAGAATTGATACTCACCTGCGGGGATGGGTCTTATTTAAAGCTTAGACATTGATCCAGGCATGATCAATCTCAGGACAAATGCTTGCTTTCTCATAATCTGAGTGACACACCAGTAAAGAGATTAGCCACTTTGAAAAAGTGGACTGGCTGCAAAGCGAACCTGATACTTTGATTGGATTGCACAAAGTTGTACACGTACAATTTCTTGCATGTTTATTCTTATAAAATTTTAAGACCTTCCCTCGTGTCTGCTTTAGTTGGCTATTTCTTTTAAGTAACCTTGGTCTGACAGCATTGAAGGACTGAGAGAGGAACAGCTCAAAACTAGTCTTGGAAAGTTGTTCTTGACAAAGAAATTATTTGCTCCTTGTTAGGAGAAGTCATGGGATCCTGGTTCCTTCTCACTCTTTCTGAGCTGCTTGGGCTTTTGTTCCTCTTCTCTCATATCTCTTCCCATTCTGAGGTAGGAAAAAAATGAATGTATACTGGGGAGAGGTAACATGGTCAGTGGCAGATGTCACTTTTCTTTTCAGACCTGTGGCAAAACACTTCCTGTGTGCAAGATCTATGAAGGAGTTCAGGGAACTGGAATAAAGATCTGAGCAAAGAAAATGAGTGGCAAAGATTTTGAGAAAAAAAACAGGGAATGGGAAGGCTGAGACAATAGACAAAAGAGGAAAGAAGGTAGGTGTAAAAGGAACAAGAGAGAATCTCAAATGCAGGAGTAGAAAAAGAAATGAAAGAATAGTAAGCAAATGGAAATATTTCTTTTTAAAGTATTGAAGAAAAAAGTCTTTATATCATACTGAAAATTTCATAAGACATTCAGGTATTTTGTTTATGCTTTAAGATTAAAAAAAAGGAAAGTACACTGCTGTGAAGCTACTTAGTGTTCATTCATATCTTCCTTCTATGGTAGTTTGTGGTATTTATGTGGGTTTCCTGGAAGTGGAAGGACAGTGGGCTAAAAGCAAATGCAGTTTGCATATTGGGCACTGAAAAAGGGGTTTCCAAATGCATATTTCCTAAGGAAAGGCTAGGGGTTGTTACCCCTCAAAATGAACTTGTAGCAGCAGACAAAAGACAAGTTTTATGTGTTGAGAGTTGAAAGAAAAGTTACCTATTGATATGTTTCTCTTTATTAAGTTTGAGGTTTGCTGTGGGGTTTTTTTTCTTTCTCTTTGTCCAATCATCATTGTGCTCACGGTGCTGAAAAACACTCTCAATAAACAGCTTTTGTGGTTGTTAAATGCCTTGGCATCCCTTCATTTTTAAAAATCATCCACGAAAGATTTTTAAAGCCTGACTACTCCTCCTTTGTGAACATTATCCTTGGATTATTTTATCTTGAGGTCCTGAATTGATTTTGAACCATTGATATATTTGCTTTTACAATAATGTGTTGCTATATCAAATTGTGTTTTTGAGAGTCCCCTGATCACAGAATATGGAGTATTTAATAGTTTTTGCATATCAAGATTCTGGAGAATAATACAATTATAGAATATCCTGAGTTGGAAGGAATCCTTCAGGATTATTGAAGTCCAACTCCTAGCCATAGACAGGGCTAGGAATCCCAAAATATGCCTGAGAGCATTGTCCAAACACTTCTCAAACTCTGTCAGGCTGCTGTTGTGACCATTGCCCTGGGTAACCTGTTCCAGTGCCCAACCACCCTCTGGGTGGAAAACTTCCTCCTGACATCTAGCCTAAACCTGCACTGACTCAGCATCATACCATTTCCTTGGGTCCTGTCACTGGACACTGCAGAGCAGAGATCAGTGTCTGCCCCTCCTCTTTCCCTCACAGGCAAGTTCCATATTGCAATGACGTCTCCCCTCAGTCTGCTTCAAGCTGAACAGAGCCAGTGACCTCAGCTGCTCCTCATCTGGCTTCCTCTCCAGACCCTTCATCATCCTCCTGACCTCTTTGATAGTTTAATATGTTCTTTATATCGTGGCACCCAAAGCTGCCCCCAGCACTCGAGGTGAGGCCACCCCAGCCCAGAGCAGAGCAGGACAATCCACTGCCTTTCCCAGCTGGTGATGCTGTGACTGATGTCCCCCCTGGCCCTCCTGGCTCAAATCCAACTTGCCAGGGCGCTCAGATCCCTTTCCACAGCTCTGCTTTCCAGCATCTCATTCCGCAGTCTATGTACACCACCAGGTCCTGTCCCTCTGTAAAAGGGGGAGTCGGGGAGGGATAGATTTCTCTGATAAAAACGAAGGGCAAACACGGCGATATTCGTATCTGAGAACTGTTTAGTAAAAAAGAAGGGCAAGTGTTCCTGCCAAAGGGAGATAGTAAAGAGAGCAGAGAGGGAGAAAGACAGACAGAAAAACAGAAGGCGAGGACACACGGTCACCGCTGTACCTCAGGCGCCGCGCCAGCTCGCCAGAGCGATGAGGCCGCGCAGCTCCCGTGACCGGCCGGGCGCCGCGTTCGGGCGGCGCCGGCAGCCTGTCTCCATGGCCCGTGAACCACGGCCGCGGCCTGGCTGCTGCAGACTGGCTGCTGCGGGAAGCTCGGGAAATACGGCGGCGGCGATGGCTGCGGGCTGGCTGCAGGCAGCGGCTGCTCCATCACGGAAACACGGGAGCACGAAGTTGTCGCGGCGATGAGCTGCCTCGGGGAAGTGGCGAAGCCGGGCAGGGGAGATGCGGCCTGGGAAGCAGGACCACAAACAGAAAAAGGCGAGGGGGCCAAGCCGATCCTCCGGGCGAGCTCCTGCTCCCTCCACGAAACCTAAAGGAAAATGGCCTTGGTTTTGTTGCAATTAACTGCTTTTATGTGCTGAGGCTTCTCCCATAGCCCGATTTCCCAGGCGTTTTTTCCGGGGCATCCAGGCATCTGCCCTGCCAGCAAATGGAGGGTTCCTTGCAACCCCGATTGTGGAAGATTTCTTTCTCCTGATCAGCTGTAAGGCGAAGGCTCCCCAGGGACAGGCTCCCAGCATGCATACAGCCCCGAGAATAATTTTGCACCTCACGTATAACATATGCCAAGGCATAAATAGAAGTCAGATTGTCTCTCTCACCAGGGTTGCCCCATCCCAGGTGAGAATCCCTCATTAAACTCCATGCAGTTGGTGATTGTGCCGCCCTCGGACTTGCTGAGATCTCTCTGCAGGGCCTCTCTGTCCTTGAGGGAGTCCACAACTCCTCGCAGTTTAGTGTTTTCACCACACTTAGTATTTCTTTAAGTCCCACATCTAGGTCATTTATGAAGATGTTGAGGAGAACTGGGCTAAGAATGGAGCCTTTGTGGAACCCCACTGGAGTCCCATCCTGTAACACTGCTGTCCAGCTGTGGGCTGGACATTTTGTCCAGAAGGGTCCTGGGAGACACAGTAGCGAAAGCTTTACTGAAGTCCAGAATGGTTGTATCAACTGGCTTTCCTTGATCAGCTAGTTGATTTACCCCATTGTAGAAGGAAATCGTGTTCAACCAGCAGGACTTTGCCCTTATGAAAGCAAAGAAACCAATGACTCTGTTGTCTTTTAGGTGTTTTGCAATTCTACCCAGAATATAATCTTTTCAATTATTTTACCAGACACTAAAGTAAGGCTTGACAGGCCTGCAGTTTCCAGGGTCCTCCTTCTTGCCCTTTTTGGAAATGAGTACAATGTTTACCAGTTTCCAGTCAGCTGGGACTTCTCTGTATTCCCAAGACTGCTCAAAAATCGTTGAGAGAAGCTAGCTCCTTGAGGATTCTTGGATGAATCTCATCAGGTCCCATGGATTTGTAGAGATCCAGCCTGAGCAGCATAACCCACACAGTTTCAGGGTTGAGTGAGAGTTGATCATTCATGATCCTTCAGCTCAGGGCATGGAGACACCCTTGGTCCATCATCAGTGCTGAAGATAGATGTAAAGTAAACTCCTAATGTAAGGTAAACCTCTAATAAAGTAAGTAATGCAGACTTGCTTTAGAAAATCTTTGACTTTTAGGAAACTTCATAGATGATCTGCCAGGTACCCCTCAGAAAACAAAAAAAGCAGAGTGACAGATATGGCACCAGATAAGATTGGTACAGGTTATAGCTAGATTTTTGTTCTCTCTTTCTGTGCTTGTCATAAGATGGGGCTTTTACATAATCAATCACTTAAAGGAGAGCTGTGCTAATGCTTTGACAAGATGCCCAGGGATATATTCACAATTGCCTTAACTGTTAAAAAATGAACTGCATTTGAAAACTGAGTGCTTAGGGGGGAGTAAGTTAGTTTTTATAAAGCATGTGTTTGAAACTGAAAAAAAAAGAAAAAAAGATTTAATGCCAGGCTGGAGTGTTGGGAAGTGAAGGAGTATTATAGCCAATCCTAACATCAGAGTATACCTTGAGTAGCCTTAAACTCAGTCTTTAATAATTGCAATCTGCTACATACCTATACAACAGATATAACTATGTTAATACCTTTTTTGTTCAGGCACTATGTGTTTCCATTACGAAGCCAGCCTCATTTAATTAGCACCATGTAGCAAATTAACAGTTATGAGGACTGTTGGGTACAAGGGGATCTCCATTTTCTCACCATTTGCTTAATCCTCAGTCACTGTTGAGATTACTGCTTACTTAATTTACACATACAAGGAAAAATGCTGACATCCTGCTCAGATATTGTGATTCAGTCACTTTATGGACTTGGAAAAAAAGGTCTTCTGTGAACAGCAGTCAGGAGTACTACTTTCCCATTGTATTTTTCTGAGGGGATGCGGAGTGGTCACATATATTGCAATTGCCTTTTCCTGTATGTATTAAGACAGACTGGTTTGTTTTTATTCAAAATAGCAGCAGTTAATTATAAAGTATAAAAAAATAAGGTTTATGTGGCAAAACATGGTATCTGAAAAAGATTACAAAAACCTCAAACTATGTAAAATTTAGTTTTCAGATACAATGAACATTTAGGTAAAGAGAGGATTTTGGAGGAAGACATTTCTGATATGAGAAAAACTAATTTGCATTATTTCATATCTTCTTTGTTTACTGCTAAGTGTAGTTATGATGGAACAAAACCAACTTTTTCTATTAATGTTGGCTATTCTAACCCTGTTTCAGCATATAAGAAAGAAGCTTCTTAGGAAAATATCTGGGAATTTTTTTTTTTAAACATTTGAAACACTTTGGTAATCTTCATAGTACAGAGAAATGTTTAAATTTTATAACAGCTGCTTGAGGTGGGAGGAGTTCTCTAGTGGCATTTTGGTCTCTGCAGGGATGATGCTGACAATGGTTCTCACATCCTACAGCCCAAGCAGAAGACCTGGCTAGACTTCTTCAGGAGAATGAACTGCAAATATTTACAATATCCTCTTTGCATTTGTTGGATAACTACCCATCTCACTGAAGCCAGTACAAATGTAATCATTCTTTGTAGAGGGACCTGCGTATGGATATGTGTGATTTAAAATAATTGCATGGGAGTTATCCTTTCATCCAAATTTGTAGCATTCGCAGAACTCTGTTGATTAGTAATTAAGAAATGAATGAATGAGTGAATGAATGAATAAATGAATGAATGAATAAGAAGTATACCCAATTCACAGTAACTTGAAGATCAAAAATACATACAAGAAAAAGAAGAGAGGAGCAATTTTCACCATGTTTAGCGTTACTCTATGGGTTTTCAAAGCAGCAAAATTCTTTGTGCAAAAATCTGAAACCACGGGGGAAAACTGCACTCTGAAAAACTGTTCTGGTAAATGTGTAAGACAGTAAATGTGTGAAAGAGATAGTGCTGCTTACAGTTCTGAGTAGCTCAGCTGTGAGCTTATATGAGGTTATGCATAAATGATCATTATTATAAAGTGAAATTGTTCTAACAAGTTTGAGTTAGCTGTGTTTCTGTGGTACAGTCTTTTGATAACTACAAAAGCTATTTTCATGAAACTTAAGCATTTAATTCATGGTTGTCACACTCATCAATGCTTAAGTCAGGAGAATTAATTAGAAACATGTAATGGGATAATGATTTTCTTTGGCATTGAGTACTCTTCAGACTAGAAATGTGGTAAAATGCTGCTGAAGTTTTTGAAGTAGTTGGGATATTTTCAACTGCCATGTATTAAATGTATTAATGTTTTACATATGCAGTTGAAATTTTGGGCGAGCTGCGGAATCACAATACTGTTGGTTATAACTTTTTTAAAAAATGTGTAATATGTATTACTTGCAACGGTTCATACAAATACATTATTCCTGATATTGTGATTGATTTTGAACTTTGACAAAACTAGTCTCACATTGGGAAAGGATGTCCAAATAGATATTTTCAAGGAATACCACTCAAGCTAATTTAAGTATACATGAAGTATAAGAATTCTATAATTATTTAATACAGAAGCACCATGTTTTAACATCAGCAAACTTCGCTTTGAGATTTGGAAGGAATTGTGAAATAGTTTAAACTTTTGAGTGGTTTATATGTTCCCAGTTTTAGGTAATGGAATCAGAGGGTCCTTCTATGGCCTTGCCCATGCCAGAAAAAGAGGGCATTACTTTTCTTGAAGCTCCTGGAGCCAGGAAGACAGAACATTTTCTAGAATTCATAAAATTCACATGGTTGTTTCTCAGCTGAAAAGAAAAGTGTGACTGGTCATATCTTTGTGTTGTATTCTGGGGGAGCAGTGAGCATTGCAACGATCATTAAACTTCTCAGTGGAGATAGATTTAAGTAAATTCTGGCAAGGGTTAGAAAATCATTGCGTAGGCAGGAACTGTTTGACTGACGCATCCTCTTAGGAAGGGAGCATGTTAGTACAACTAAATGGATAAAGATTCTCTTTAGCACCTTAAAATGAGTTTTTGGAGGACACTAGGAAGTAGTCTGTAGAACAATATAGTAGCATAAGCAGATCTACTCAGTACGAGGACTCCTCAACTGATTTTCTGAAAAACAATAATTCTGTTAAAAACTCCCTGCTATAGCAATTACCCTGCAGTTTTTGAAAAAAACTACAAAGATTTAGAGTAGACTATCCATTTTGCATAGCTGGATCATACCTTGAACTATTTTTTTACCGACAGGTTAAAAAAGATATTCCTCTGGTTTTTGTAACACGGCAAGGAGGGTTTTGGTTTGGCGCTTTTTAGTGTTTTGTGATTTTTTTCCCCCAACTTCTAAATCTTCTCATTGGCGTTTTCTTAGATGTAGGAATTTTGATCTCGGGTAGTACCATCCCACTATGTGTTTTATACAACAGCATTTTCTCATTTTCAAAACCGAGTTCAGAGTTAAATTTACCTTGTTTTACATATATGAAAATGAGTGATTTTTGTACATTACGTAAGCGAAAACTGTCATAATCTGGACTGATTATTATGGTACTTCTAAGCCAATAACAAAACTAAGAACTGTGATGGAGTTACAGTTAGGGGTTAAGTGCAAATGGACACAAGAAAAATATCAATCTTTGAAAAGATTTATAGAAACCAAAATCTCTTAAGGCCAAATAAAAATGTAAGCTAAGATTAAATGCTGTAAAGTAACATTTAATAGCTAATCTTAAATGGTGTATTCCCTAGGATTTTAATGTTTATAGTTAGAAATAAAACTTCAATTATACATTTTAACACAGAAAATATGGATCCCAGGTTTTTACAGTGAACTCTTTGCATTAGTAATTTACATGCTTTTTTATGGAACAGTTATCATAGGAATAAAAATGAACTTAAAGTTAGCAGTAATTGTTAGCGGATATCTATTAATGAAGAAAAAGTAGCCAAACATAGTGCTGCTGAAAAAGTCCAATCCACAGCTCTTTTCATATGAGTGCTTTTTAGATTCAGTAGTCCAAAGTGTGTATTAATTCTTACATCTCTTTCTAATTACCAAGTACTAAAATCTCTTAAAATCTCACAAATAAATTACAAAATCTTCAGAAAATTAGCGACTTTAATAAGAAATATTGTAAAATAAAAGCTGGAGGTTGTTTATGTTATGGAAAAAAATTAAGACTTCATCATGTCTCCACGTATATTTTACTACCTTTGCCTTATGAGAAATAGGAAAAATCTGGTGAAAGAAGTAGCTTGGGTAGTTTTTATTTTTGTAGATTTTCTTGTGTCTGGGAGCATAAACATAATAAACTTGTGTTATTCAAAAGAATGGAGAAGTAAAGTAAAGGAGTAAATTAAATTACTAAATAAAAAAAAATGCATATTATCCTCAAGTTTAAGATATTTGTAAAGAATGGGATGTCTGATGGAGAATTAGCTACTACTACATATTTCAGTTTCAGTTAAAATGCTAGCAAGGCTGCCTACATATGGGCTTGACCTAAAAGTATACAATGATAGCTTTTTTAAAAGGATATTTAGACCCAAAAGGATTTGCACAACAGGATTTAGTGAACATTCTCCTACCTTAGAGGTAACCTAAAACTTTACTTGCTTGGTTTTTTAGACTCATATTTGCCTAAAGAAATGAAGAAACAGCTTTTCTCTGATTTGGAAATATCTAACGAAAATATGTGAGTTCTTTTATAAAAAAAGTCAGAAATAATTTGACATTTTGACAAGATTTTTTTTTTTTTTAAATGGCTGAGCCTAATTTTAAATCTGATCTACAGAGGTAATGCAATACATAATTAATCAACCTCCATATATCTTATCAATCAAACCCACTTACTGCACATTCTGTTATTTAAATACAAATCAAAATTTTTACTTAATGACATGTTCTAATTATATGATTTCATGTACATTACTAGTTTTATTAAATAATTAGGACATGCAATTAGAATTTTTACGTATCTATTTGAAGATGTTTATAAACCTCTTCCTGACACTAAAACTCGTAAAAAAATAATTCCTTACAGATATAAATGCAAATTTTTTAAAGTAACTAAATAACATTTTTGACCATATATGTCACAAAACACATAGATTCACTACATCAGAAAGCAATCTTTTTAATTTCCATGGAGCTACTTACATGTGTAAAGGGAAATGTTTCTCGTGAGTAATCACTGGGTTGATATTTACTGTATTTTCCAGTAATGGTTGTTCAGCTATCAGAATTTCTACATTTCACAACCCTAGTCCCCCAACTTTAAAATATTCCTGATATACTTCAATTCCTGATTTATAGAAAAACCCCACTAATATCAGAAGTATTTGTTGCATTCACACACAAGAATATTTTTTATTAGTAGAGAGTTGTCCAAATTTTAAGGTTCATAATACAATCCCTGTTTCATATTAGTGAGATATTTATAGTAAAAGTTGGCTAGAGGGCAAGAAAAGAAAACAGCAAAACAACACAGAATTCTGTTTATTTATCATAGGAGAGGGTATTTAACAACAAGAGATTGTATAGAGTCACACTGGTTCATCCCAAAAAGTTTATTTATTGCTTTGTCAGTTGTCAAGAAAGCTATCAAGGGCTATTTTTATTCAGTAAAGATGGAAAATCCATGGCAACAGACAGCTCTGAGACTATTTACTAAAATTTTAAGGATAGATAGAAAAAGCAAGCGCAGAAGAAAGACTAAACAAAGAACTGTAAGAACATTTGAAGGAGTCCTAAGTGTATCTCCACAAAGCTACATTAAAATAGCTCTTGGCTAGTAAATGCATCATTTGTCACATATATTGAGAGGTTTAATAAATGGTCACAATGATAAAAGCAATTACACCACAAACTTTGCAATACTGGATAAGAACACTAAAATTACGAAGGGCAACGAGTCTTTAGTCATGAGAGAGATACTGTTACAGGAAAATGTGAATAATAATGAATAATTTCTTCCATTATCTGTGGGTAATATTCTGTTATGTGAAAATGCAGATTACAACTGCCGTAACTACTCATGGGAGATCCTGGGAATACTAGCTGACCTGTTAAGGTCACTGTCAACTTTTTGCTAGTGTAACATCAGGGTGTAGAAAGAAAGAGTCATAATCCAGGCTCTAATTGGACAGAAAAACACAGTTAAAGAGGTGTATGTGCAACTGACATCAAGTCTACAAATCTGCAAATCAGAGCAACACTTAACCAGGTATTTTAATAGTAAAGAAAACTCCCCTCCTTTTGAATATTTATAATATTTCTGTGTAAGACCTCTGAGAGAATTATATAACACAGATGTTAACAGATCAATAATGGTGCTTCATAAGAGCAGCTGTGTCTCAAAGAAGTGAAAGGAACAATGGAGCTCTTAGAAGTGTATTCCTTATGATCTGACATACCAAAAGGCTATGTACAGACCTGCTTCCTTAACTGCTAGTGGTTTTTAGGAGCTGTGGCTAAAATGGGAATTCACCTCATTAAGGAAATGTCACCTTTTTAGTGTGAAGAAAGGGCCTCAAACCTTGGGGGAGGGTGGGGTGGCTTGGTGTGGATGTGTAACAATATGCAAATCTCTGATTTATTTGTTTTGGGTTTTGATATTGGGATCTTGAAATCTGATTGATTTCTCAGGAAACCTGCTTTCCCAAGCAGATGGTGTGCTGGAGATTTGGGCAGCATGGTCAGATACATTCTCAAAGACATATCTTCAGTTCCAAGATGTGCGTAGGCTTTCTTTCTTTCTACTTCTAGTTTACAAATGTAGTATTTAAATTCTGTAAAACCTTTTTTTTCTGTAGAATGGTGTTTCACTGGAAAGTTTAGAGTCAGTGTTAATTGCTTTGGCTCTGTGCACCGTGCTAATATTTTTGGAGCTGTGTAAGGAAAGCATCTTCTACCTATGCTCATAAGGGTTTTCTTTTTCTGACTGATATCCCACTGCTTCCTATCTTCTAAAGCTAAATGTTGTGCCAAGAGATTAATGCATGTCTTCCACATCTTCAAATGACGTTTTAATGAAATGTCAGTGATGCACAAAATGTGCTTTCACATTGGCGTTAATTTAATGATTTTGCTTTTGATCCCATATGGTAAACTTTTACAACTCCTAATTACTGTGAGTTTAACACATAAAGAAGAAGTTTCATTTTAAAAAGTATTTCTGAAACAGTCTCTTTAACTACATGGGCTAATTATGCTGCTGTTGCTCAAGCAGGAATTCTATATGAGTGAAAATTATTGGCTGCTGTTTATATAGTATATAAATGCTATATTTATTCCTGACACTTCAATGCTTAACTATGCACATATGCATGAAATCTGGCTCCTAAGAGCCCATTTGTTCCAGCTGTACGTCTATGCGACCTTAATTTTATTTCTGACATCAAAACTGGTTGATGTGGAAATGATCATGTAAAAAACTTCAGCTGAGAAGAAAACATGGACTCGACAGATAATGAAAATTGTTATTTTCATTAATGATTTTCTTGATGGAGTGTAGGGCATGTTTATAAAACCTGTGATGCCAAAGTCAGAGAACAAAATTAAAATTATCTTTGTAATTTGAAGAAGTCATCTAAAAAACAAGAAACTGTAAAGGCATATGTAAAGTAGAACACAAAACTGTGTTTTAGAACAGGGAAAATTACTAAGTGCAGCAGAACTTCAGAAAAAAGATCTTGGGAACCTTGAACTCTTAACACTGGTTTTTAAAATAACACAAATGTGGTTCTGGAATGTATTAACAACAAAGTCATATGAAAGGCCTGGAGGTAATTATTCCATCCATGCAACCTGTTGTGAGATTCTGGCTTTCTATACTCTGGTTGGCTAGAAATACCTTTTATGTTAAATTTGAGAGCAATGAGGAAGAGGGAGGAAGAAAATAGAGATTTTGAAAATATGAGTTACAGCAAAACACTAAAAAAATTGTTGGTTTTTTTCAAGTCAATGAAAAAAAAAAAGGAAAGAAGACCACAGAAGGATATGTTACTAAAGATGTACATCAGCTTTGCTTGGAGAAGGATAAGAGCAAAAGGGCTTAATTTACACCTTAGGTATTAGAGAAAAACCTACAAGCCATAAAAACCAGTTCTTGTGGTAAATCCCTGGAACAGGTTGTCCTTATAGATTAAATTATGAAATCATCTTCTCTAGGGTCTTTAAGGAGAAGATTAGGCAAACTAATACCAGTCTGGTCCTTGTGTGCTGGATTCCAAGCCAGTTTCAGCTAATATTTTACGTGATCTATTGAAGTTCCTTCTACCTCTACACTTCCCTTAGATACAATGATTTCGAATTATGACTTTAAAGCAGATACCATACTTTCCAATACCATACTTTTTTTTGTATTAAAATGCTTAAGGCATGCAATTATTTTAAAAATGTTTGTTTAAATAATTTTTAAAGGCTTATCTAAACAGATGCAGAAATGCAGTCCCTTCTCTCCTCTCCACCAAAAAAAGAATTCTCATGGGGAAACTCCAGAAGAAAAAGGAGAGAAAAAAGTGAATAGTTTTGAGGTGTTGGTCAAAGAAGGCAATATCAAATGACATATATAGCAGTAAATGTTTCCGTTGGAAGTCCTAAACTCTATAGGATTCTGGATTTCCTTCCGGAAGGATCTGGATCAACTTTTCAATTTCAAAACAAACTTGGTATAATTTGAAAATGTAAAAAGATGCAAATAGTTGTAGAAAATTATTCTTTGATTTTCTTTTCAACTTTAATACAAATTCTTTATTGTGATAACTCAGGTGCCCTAGTTTTAGTATGTGATAACACTTCTGACAGAATATGAAATGCAAGGATTTTTTTTCATTTGATATTTAGCCCAGAAGGCTTTGAGAGGTAGCATTGTATTTGAAGGTAGATATATTTTGTAAAATTTCTGCTAACTTTCTTATGAGCAAATTGGTTAATTCTAGGAGTGAGTTATCTTGCAATGACAAATCTTGATCAATTTTACATTGCATTGTTAAAGAGTATCAGATCTATAGAGTTACAGATATAGTCTACAAGACACAATGTATTTTATTTTTAATCAGAACTTAGATTTTAGTCATGATTCCTATTAAGAGAAAATAATTTTTAGACTCTGTGATAAGGACTTGATCATCGAGAAGTTGCTTGTGTGTTTCTTGCTCTTTTTAATTTTTATTCTGCTTTTATAGA
>VZTT01035897.1:27416-44553 GCA_013400855.1 Buphagus erythrorhynchus | reverse complement strand
GAGGTGAAGCTGTCTATGTAGAACATCCTCAGCATACTGAAAATTGGGAGGAAATTAAGAGAAGCAGAATTAGAATGAGGTAGGAAGCAGCCCTGTTTGGAAGGTAGGTAAGCTGAAAATGTATAAAACCTGTTATTGACACTTTAAACTTCGGTATTAATAATAAAAACATAACAAAACAAACAAAAAAAAATAGACATTGGATGTTGTTTACCAGCCAGGTAAAATGTTTTGATTTGGAGATTTTATTTCCAGTAAATTTAAATATTTGTCTTTGTGAAATGACAAGAAATGCAAGCGAGTTCTCTACGCAGATCTTGGCCTAAAAATCATTATGGGTTTTGCAAACAAAAATGAAACTGAATTAGCTGGCCTGTAGTTTCACTGCTGTGGTCATAGCTCTGAACCCTATAGGCATGAACAGCATGTGCTTTTACTTCTGGAGAATACCAAGGTTTAGCTGCTTGGGAGACAGTGCATTGCTCTGTTTGTCATGTCATTATTTTAAGATCTGAACCAAATATATATCAAAACGCTGCAAGGAAGAAATCAGAGCCCAACAATGCCTGCTCTTTTTGTCCTCCATATGTAAACATAGATGAACAGCTTAACTTTGGATAGATAATTATATCTAATTTCACTGTAAATTTAACAAAGAAGACTGACCACTGGAGATGAAAGGAAAAATCATTTCAGGTGAAATACTGGATTTAGGATTAAACTGTGGACAGTCACATACTGATGGTTTTTCTGTGTCTAAAATCTCCAGTGGACTTAATCGACTAACTGATTACAATAACATGATCTAGTTTAACGCATCAGAAATAAATACATTTTAGTAGGGGTCTTCAGTCACAAGAATTGCAGGATTTGTTTCATAAAAATCACACTCAGCTCTTTATGATGGACAGAAAATATTACAGAAATGTAGAGGCTTTTACTTGACCCTAATAATGTGTGTATAATCAGAGAAATGGATAGAGAATGGCATCCCTCCTTGCATCTAATGGAATAAACAAAAATGTCCTTTCTTCTCTGGAAAATTTTTAGCTTTAAATTCATTCACTCAGATATTAAATTATCTTGCTGAAGTGGTGCAATGTTAAAAGATAAACTTAATGGGTTAGTTCTTCAGAAATGTAGTTACTCGTGTCAATGTTATAAAGAATAGGTCACAAAATAGAAGATGCAAATTATGAAGTAGTAAGAGTCATTTTAATTAGTCATCTTATTATGCACAATGAATCTTGTACTCAGGGACAGACTTCTTAAAAGTATATTGAATGTATTAATCTGCTTTTATAAAAAAGAAAGGTTAAGACTGAAAGGCTCAAAGCCAAAAGGGTCCTGTTACAAAATTTGTACCTTCAAACTTCCAAGAAGAGAAAAAGACTCTAGCATCACATTTTTGGGATAAAATAATGAAAAAGTTCACCATTCTACAGCTCATTGTCTCTACTTTATAAGCTCTAAGGTTGAAATAAAAATGTTTTACTACTACTATTATAGAAATTAGAGTCTCAAATGGCATGCATAAGTAGAAAGCTGAACTTTTCCTATTAGAGATAGGGACATGGATGGTTTCTCTCGATTTGAAATTATTCCCAAATTAAGCTCTCCAGTTGGGAACATATAACTTTTTTGTCTAATCTGTTTGCTTTTTTTTCAATTTTTGAAAAGTATTTACACTCTTTCTAGAACTTTAGCTTTTCAGAACTTTTGAAAATATTTGATCTTACAATTGGTGTTTACAGACTGACAAAGAAATATAGACTTTACTCTTTGAATTCAAGGATTTTTAAATAAATGGTCTAACCTGAATTGTTTTAAACCCAGTTATGTTTATTTTTTCCTTAAATGAAAGTGGAAGGCAGGGAAAGCAAAAAAATACTTATTTTGTGTTCAAGAGTGTGCCTCCTTCTCTTAGTGTTTTGGTTTTGTGTTTTTTTCACTTGAATTATGTCATTGCAAATTAATGAATGGTGAGGAAAACTGGCAATTTTCACATTGGAATATTCTTTCAGAAAATGATAATTTGGTAGCAACAGGTTTCATAACAGTTGCCTTTGATGATAAAATAGTTTTCAGAAAAAGTGAAAGTCTTCAATGATATTTCTTTAGAACAGAACATTCCTATTTTGAAATACTTTTGAATTCATCTCAATATTCAAAGCGCAGAGTTTGAATAAAATAGCAATATATGATTTTCTTTTCAAAAGACATCAATAAAAGTGACTGGAAGTTAATTCTTTTGAATTGTTATAAATTTTGAGGGCAGAATGGGCTCAATGCTTTGTTTGTTCCAAAACAGATGATGTTGTGACAACTTAAAAAAAAAGACCTCATAAAAATGGGAACCTTAGTTCCTACACAACTCTGGGATATACCTAGTCACTTCTTTTGAGAAAGTAGATCATGTTGAAGAAACAAGAGATAAAAAAGATGAATTCATTTACATAGTGTGTTCTGACCACTTAATGAGAACAGGCTGAAACTTCTTTTGAAATTTCTGCTATGATTCACACCATCTGCAAGGCTTTTTTTTCATTGTTCTCAATAGAATTTCAATGCAAATTCTCCTTGATGTTATTCAAAACCTGTATTTCACCTCTTGACTATATGGCTGTTTATAATTTCACCATTTGGTCAGGTAGTGAGAGATTGTTAGTAAAGAGAGAGATTTGTCTAGTAAAGCACAGCTAACAAAGGAAAACTTAATTTTTCTAAATGAAAATGTTGAAGTTACTATTCCAGATTTTCAAGAAATCAAGTATCCTTATTAAAAAGAAAACAGCTATTGTCAGGAAGAGTAAATGATTACATAAAACTCAGATGAAATTGCTCTTAGATACTAATACTCATGCTAGTTATGTAAGTTCACTTGATCACCTAAGTTCATCTCAGGAATGAAAGAGATCCACAATTGCATATATTAAATACAGATTACTACAGAAAAGGCTTAGATGGAACTGTTTATTGAAATCACAGTGAAAAAAATAATTAATTTTAGCAAATATATGATTTTTTTTTCAAGCCAAGCCACACATCAAGGTATTACTCTCTCATATTCATCATGTAAAGAATGCGGAAGACTAATAAATACATTGGTTTCTCTAACTTGTTCTGTCCTACTCAAACAGCAAGAACATAACACTTTTGTTTTCATACACATTACAGTTGGTATGCAAAAACAGCCCTAAGACAAAGGAGGAAGTGCAAACTGTAACCAGAGTGGAAAAGTATGCATTCATGCTATAGGTTCAGTATAACTGCATGACAGAAAAAAAATGTGCAAATTGCATGAAGCTAATTTTTTTTCTTGTCACTGCATTATGGAACATGAGCCAGGCATCTAGGTTGGTTGTTTTCAATTGCATAAATTCTGAAAACACAGCTAATTAGAGAGAATAAGAAGGGGAGAATGCTCCTTACTGTTTTTTAAAAATTCAGTTTGAAAGCATTGTCTTCTATCAAATTTTTTGTCTTTTATAAGACTTTATTTGCCAGGCAATGATTCTTTACATTCTATAAAGACTTTTTAACAGTTAAATAAAATTGTAAATCAATACAATGAATTTAGACATTGGCTGAGATTAATAAGATATTAACACTGCCAACAAAGTATGGCTGAGTGGAAATAAGTTTACCTTGCAGCATTTAAATACAAAATACGTTGAATTTGCTATAACATCAGGGAATGCATTTCTGCAAACAAAAATAAGAAGAAATTTTAAAAATAGATAAATAAATTCTCTGAAAGGTAAAATGTTGTAGAGCATGTTCTGAGCAGTTGACTGGCTAAAATTTAGCTCCAGTTTGCTCTGTGCTATATGGTATTATTCCAGTATTTTCACTAACTTATGACATCAAGCGTAAATTGATTTATGGTCCCAGTTTACTGGAAGCCTGAACTTTCTTTTTTATAGTCAGGGAAAGTTATCATTTACATGAGCCTCAAGGAACAAAGAATCGAGCCCTTTAGGTTGTCTGCTGTGACTTATTTGTACAAATATGTGTTATACATGAAGCCATTGTGAAGTAGTAGCATAATACATTGGCCTTTGGGGCAAAAACATTGACATTTTAGCTACATACTGTTTTCATTAGTAGTTGAAAAAATGCCACCAGAACACTTTTGTCATCGTAGCTTTGCAAACTCTTTTTTCTCCAGAACCCTTTCTTTTTCCACTTAAAATACCTAACTTCTGTCTCTTCAGTATCTAAATCTTTCTCTTTTTACCCAGGTTTTAATTTCTCTATTCCTTTACAAGCATAACTTATATTCCCTTAATATGTCCTTCCAAATGAGCTGAACACCACAACAGGCTCTGAGACATGTTTCCTCTTTAAAAAGTTTTTTGAGTGGTGTGGGCAAGCATTTACAAAAGTAAAATGTATGTTTTAATTCTTTAGATGAAAGGTGGGGTTCCAGTCGAGTATAGGAAGTAAGCAGTCAAAGTTGACTCTGAACATGCCACATCCGTTAATGTCCGTGTAATGGTCACTAATTTTCAGTTTCTTTCTGGGGAGAACATAGAAGAAAAAACACTTTTCATTTTAGGTTTCACAGGGTAACTGTTTTATAATGATCAAAAATTCTAAAATCAAACCTAAACAACTTTGTTAAATAGAATTGGACTTACATAAATCAGCTCTGAATTTCACTTGCATAGCACAGAACTAGATTCAGGTATACTTGCAAGAATTTAACTGCTATGAGAAATCCATATAACTTTGCTTTGTTCTGCCTCTGAGGTTGTAGTATTTATCCTTCCTAAGAAAGAGAAGTCTTTCTATGAATTTTTACAGGGAATGCAGATAAATTTTCAAATTTAAGCAATCTCTGGTCCTGGAAATTTATTTTCTTCATCTTAATTCCTCATTTTTCTACCTTACTTCTTTGCAGTCTAGTGATCAAGAGTATTATCCTTCTTCAAACGTATTATTAAGAGTGCAAAATCCATGTGTTATACACATGACTTCCACAATTTTCTAAGCTATTTACTCTTTTTGTGGCTTTTATCTTTTTTTTTTTTTTCACTATGAATTTGGCTGATGGCTGGCTAATATGAAAGATAATTCTGCTTATGTTCAGCTGGAACTTTGTGTAGAAGGGGTTCTAATGTATTTTAATCATCCAGCTGTGTTCCACTGGCTGCCTGACATCCCTCACTGGGTCCAAAACTCACAGGATGCCCTAGGTAAGGACTTGAAAGATTCTTTGTAGAAATTTCATTGCCTGAAGTGTCCCAGCCCATGGACGCAGGGATTTGAGAGTTTCCTAGACTTTGTTCCAGTGCAATCAGAGATGAAGCATAATCTCATCTACTCTGAGTGCACGTTGATATCTATATAAGTGCTCTACTTAATAGATAATTATAAAAATGAAGGCACTTTCGAGTACTATCTGTCAAGCCACTTTTTTTTTTCTGTTATAATTTTTGTTACAGTAATTATGGTGAAAAACTGAAAATAAGAATTCAAATGTTTTTTAAAAAGTTTTGCTGTCTTCTCTGTAGTAGATAGTTAACCACATGTAGCTGTGTTTTCAGATGTCCAGGTCCACCACTACTTCCAAAGTAGGTATTTCTTGGAAGCTTCTGCCCAGATCTGGAGCTGCTGTCAAACCTGGGAAAGAAGATTTTGAATGGTTAGAAGGGTATTTAGAATTTAGACTGAACACACCAATGACTAATGTTTGACCTGGTAAAGGGGTGGAATTACTTTAATTGTGTCAGCTGTAAGACATCTTGCCATTCTCTCATCCACTGATACGAGTGAGCATTGCTTTTGTCGAATCTGAGCTCTCACTTTTCTTTTTCTTTTACTCTAAGAAAGTAGCCTGGATAAGTAGAAGTATTTTTACATCTGTATTTTGTAGTAATATGAAGTTTGTACTCAGGCAGAACACATCTGTTCAAAGGAGGTGGGAGCAATTCACATTTCATAAAACACACACAGGTGTCTCACTATTTATCATTGTAAAACACATCATTTTCTAGAACTTAAATAAAATATATGGGAACTGGTAGAATGTTCATTGCAATGAAATAAGTATTCATTTTTGCATACCAACAACAGTGAATATGAAATAGGGGAGGGGAAGACTTAGAGGGATTTCCTAATAAAATTTTGTCAGCTTTTGGTTTTATTATTTAGCTGTACATATTACGTAAAATTTCTTCTGATTCTTCATAAGTACATTGAAGTATGTTTGGTTCCAATTAGGAGAAGGGCTTTATTTTTCCAGAAGAAAAATTCTCTTTTATTTTTAGAGTATTTTTTTAAAAATGCAGTCAAGTGTCATTTGTCATTCAGAAATTAACCAGAGTAACCTAAGCTATTTCAGTAAAGCAATCTTCCTACAGATATATGACTTTAGCTACATCCTTACATATGAAATTATTTTAAAAGACAGTGGGGAGTAAGATAAAACCCTTATACTTTAAAATTTGACAATGCAACAGTTTATGAAAATCCAGTGACTCAGTGTGTGTTGTTTTATGAGACTGTCTTACATAAACACTAGAACTATAGTATCTCTTTTGCTTTAATTTTTCCCCCTTTGGCTCCTCTCCACCTGTATTCGATTAGGTAAAAAAAGATGAAAGCATGTTACCTCAATTTTCACAATGAAAATGTAGAATTAAAGAAAGGTTTTAGTTCCTCTCAGTTTTCTTTCTGGAGGCTCCAGGCAGCTGCTAATCATTATTAAAACAAGACCCCATATTAGTCTGTGCTAGTTCATTTACAAGAGTCTCCAGTATTTGATTAGACTCCTATGTTTAATAAGGATGCTAGGTTGAAGGAATTGAGGCATTTTTTTCTGTAATGTTAGTAACTGTCTATTCTCTACAGGATCATTTAAATTGTCTGATTAAATGCAAAAATGGGGTTATACATTCTAGTTAGAATAGTCCTAACATATATTAGGCAGTCACACTCCTAACCGTGTGTTACCATTAATGGGTATTTTCAGTGGGCTTTTGTTTTGTGTACATTGTAGATCTCTAGAGTTGAGCAACTGGTTTCTAAATGCAATAAAAAGAACATTTGAAACAAGAAAGTTATACATTTGTGAGAAAATTAGTAAATAAATCCAAATTTTTTCTCCCTTTATTTTCAAGTTCCAAGTCTTTGACTTAATGCATTGTACATTTTCTGTTTCCAAGAAGACAAAGAGAAGTAAATTAGTTCTGTCTGGCTCATGCAAAATCCAGCACAAGACAACATTCAAGTAGCACATTCTGTTTAGAGTTGGGAGCTCATAGGTAAGACTGATATCCTCTTGAAACTGAAGCTGCAGAGGTCAGAAAACTTGACCTTCTACCTGTGTTATCTCCAGTAGAGGAGTGCACTATTAGGGTTGTGCAGGAGTGCAGTAACAGGCAGAGAATTCAATGATTAAGTTCCTGAGGCAGAAGTACAGTTGTAAAGGCAAAGTATGATGCTTCCATAGAGCAAGGAAAAAAAAAATACTGCACCAAAATACCTCAAAAAATTTTGTTCTTACTCATCCTTTCTATCATGATGTATTTTCCTTTAAAACATAATGCTTCATCAGCATTGTACAAATTTTTCTTCATGTAAGTGCTTTAAGAAGCAGATGGCACTGGCAATGATAGCTAATGTTAATTTGGTAATCGTCTCTATTATGAGACCCTTGACCTCAGCTTAAGCTTGCCAAGTTTTAAGCATTTTGGGCAGAATTTTCCTGGTCGTTGCATGCCTTTGTTTAAAGGGCATAAAAGAACAGCCAAACTCCATGTGGTTATGCCATTTCAGACATCAGTTTACTAAAATCTTTGGCATTTGCTAGAATTCAAGCTATTGAGTATAGAAGAACTGTCCTTTGAGATTATGAAACTGTTGTCTGTATTTAACAAAAGCATAATTTTCTGAAATTGCAGCTCAGATACCTCATAAAAACTTATCAGAGAATGACTACTAGATTCTTTTACGATGCTGATTGTCGTGAGCATGCTGAATTTTCACAGAACTGCCATGGACTGTGTGAAGTAAGCATTTTCAGTTCAGGAGATGAGCAAGGCCTTTTCTGTAATTTCCCCTGTAGGTTGTCAGGAGATGCTGTGCAGTATAATACTGAGAGTGGGGAAGCTTAAATTGGAATTTGATCGGGGTTGCTTTGTCTGGTAACTCCTGTGCAGGGGGCTGGCTGCCTTGCTGGAAGTTAGGTACTTGCTGGGTAGAACAAGGGAAGACAGAATTTGTGTGACTAAGAGAAGGTATTATCAAAAACTTTGAGATGAGCTGGCAGAGACGATTAGGTTAGCAATCAGATTGGCACAGGAGACAGGGAAATCACAATGAGAGTAGCTGTAAACCAAAGGAGAGAAATGAACCTACTGTTGAAGCACGTGTCTATTCAGAATATGGATTTAAGCCTAAGGTTTTGGATGTTTGTTTTTTTTTTTTTTGTTTTTTCTTTGGTTGTTGTTGTTGTTGTTGTTGTTCTCAAATAGTGCAGTCTATCAACAAAATGAACCAGCTTCTTCTGTATCACAGAATCAAAGAATCAAAAAATGATAGTATCATAGAATGGCTTAGCTTGGAAGTGGTCTTAGAGATCTAGTTCTAGCTGCCCTGCCATGGTTGGGGACACCTACCACTAGACCAGGTTTTCCAAGATCCTGTCCAACAGGGCCTTGAACTTTTCCATGGAGGGGACACCCACAATGTCTCTCAGCAGCCTGCTCTAGTGCCTCACCACCATCACAGCAAAGAATTCTCTAATGTCTGATCTAAACCTACCCTCTTTCAGCTTGAAGCCACTTCCCTTTGTCCTGTCACTACATGTTGTAAAAAGTCCCTTTCCATCTTTCTTGTAACCTCCCTTCAGGTAGTGGAAGACTGGAACTGAGGGCACTCTTAAATCTTCTTTTCTCCAGGCTAAAGTCTGGACAATCCCAGTTCTTTCTGATGTCATAGCAGAGAAGCTCCATCCCTCTGATCACCTTGGTGTCCCTCCTCTGGACTCTCTCCAGCAGCTCCATGTCCTTCCTGTGCTGGGACCCCAGGGCTGGAGGCAGCTCTGCAGGTGGGATCTCACCAGAGTGGGGCAGAGGGGCAGAATCCCCTCCCTCCCCTGCTGCCCACGGGGCTCTGGATGCAGCCCAGGACACTCTTGGCTGTCTGGGCTGGGAGTGCCCATGGCTGGCTCATGTCCAGCTCTCACCCCCAGCACCCCCAAGTCCTTCTGGGCAGGGCTGCTCTCCATCTGTTCATCCCCAGCCTGGGCTGGCACCAGGGCTTGCCCTGACCCAGGCGCAGCACCAGCACCTGGCCTTGTTAAACCTCAGGAGATTCCCAGGGGCCACTTCTCAAGCTTGTCCAGGTCCCTCTGGGTGGCATCCCGTCCTTCAGGATTGTTAACTGCACCACTCAGCTTGGTGTCATCTGAAAACTTGCTGAGGGTGCACTTGATCCCTTCATCTGTGTCATTGCTGAAGATCTTAAGTAACATTGGTCCCACTGTACTCCTGAAGGGACAGCACAGAAAAAATAGGGCAATTCATCAAGAGTAGCCTATCACCCTGGTGTTTGGGGTAAAGGAATGGACAGTACTGGGACAGAGATGAACAAAGCTGTTTGGTGGCCTATGATCCAAAATGGGATAGGACACTCATCTGACATTCAGGGAAATTTTGTGTTACGACATTAGGAAAGTCTCTCTATTCTCAAACACACACACACACACACACACACATCCTCACCCTTCCTAATATTTACTACTTCATATTGCTACTTCACAGTTGCAGCTTTGGATTGTTCAGAAGATGAAGTCTCCTCATGTGATAATGTCTTGTCATAAGAATATAAATTGGATGGCTCATGAACCTGAATTACCCACAGCTTAATAGCTACAAAATGGGCAGACAGAACAGAAGAAGGATGGCAATGCACTGTTGGCAGTGTTTAGACAGTTAACACGGCAGACAGTAGACTTACTTGGGTGAGTGGCCTAAGGATTAGGTGACAGTCCTGGAGGTTCAGCAAACTGGGACTTTGTAGGCAGTGCACTTTCAAAAAACAAAAATGCAAACAAAATAAGAAAAGAAAATTATAGGTAAAAATGGACTTTTCAAAAGACAAGAACCTCCAGAATGTAATGTGGCAGGCATTTATTACACTGTCTACATGTTGTTTACTATTTTTTTACTTATTTTAACTGATAAATGAAGTTAATTGTATTATCTAATAGCTATTCAGCACATTTATTACATGCTAGGGTTTATATTTAAATACTGGGATTTATACAACTCGTGAATTCAATTGGGAAGTCTTAGCAGAATTAATTCTGTTTTGTTGAGATACTGAAGTCCAGAAAAATGTGGTACTGAGTCCTTGTCGAAGAGACAGTGAGCTACAACACACATAAAAGGAAATTCTCCTGTACGGCCTGGAAGGAAAGAAAAGGAATGGGAAGAAATTAGGGAGGAGAGGGAAAGAAAATGAGATTAAATTGTGTATTTATGTGATGTTCATTTCGTACTTACATAGATAATATAGCTGTGTGAGGGGACAGTTATAACTCATTCTATACCTTCCCTCTGATAATCCATTTCCTGTGAAAAACAGGCTCTCAGAAACTGAACATTTCTTTGACCATCTCATACATTTAAAGTTGACAATGTAGCAAGCTATGGCAGAAGTATTCTGTACAACTGAAAATTTGGAATATTTTCATATTCTTCCTCCTGGTATGTATATGATAAAAACTATATCAAATACATAGATTTGTGTGTGTGTAAATGTATACATGCTTTCAACATTATCTTTAGCCCTAACATCACTGTAAATTATAATCTATTTTCTCCTCAAAAATAAGACCGTCAAGACTTGACATTTTATTCTAACATAGAACTTCATTATGAACCTCGCTTTCTCCCTTTTTTTTCCTTAGTTTCACAGCATTCCACTGACAACAAAAGAGGTATAATAGTTTAAATGACAGAGGTGAGTAGATAGAAATGCCCAATACTTCTTTAAATTTTGCAAACCCAGTGCAGGTACCTCAGCATTTTTTATCTTAAGCTCAATACTCTGTCTTACCTTTAGAGTGTTTGAACCATAAAGGTGATGCCTTGCTCTTTGACTGGGAATCACTGAGATCAAGCATAAAGAGTCAAGTAACAGCAGAGAAGAGGAAAAATAATAATTTATAGGTCTTTGTGTTTGTAGCTTGAAAGGTGTCTGTAACATACCAGTATTTGGGCTGCTGCTGAATGGATCTGGCCCTGCATCAAGGCTGTCCTTCCAGCATTCCCACACTGAACAGTAGGCTGGGGTGGGGTAAGATTCTGGGAGATGACATAGCCAGGACAGTTGACCCAAACTGATGAAAGGGATATTCCATCCTGTGTGAAGTCTGCTCAGCAATAAAAGCCAAAGGAAAGGAAGAGGAAGGACAGGTACTGGCCATCATCAACTAATGGGAAGTAGAGAATAATTGTTTCCATTCACTTCTGCAAGCATGACCTTTGCTTTTGCTATATTAAACTGTCTTTATCTTGATCTTTATTTTCTCTCCTCTCTTCTTGATGAGGAAGGAGGTATAGACTGGTTTTGTGGGCACCTGGTATCCAGCCAAGAGCAACGCATTACATTGGCCAAAGGTAAAGAAAGGAGCCAAAAACCAGAATTTAGAGACTTGGGTACAAGTGAGAAGAAATCATAACAAAGATCATACATAATGTGCACATTGTAGGAATGCATGCTGGGCTAAGTAGTATAACAGCTCTACATAGAAGCTGCTAGTTGTTGACTTCCACGCTTTCTTTCCCTGTCTTGTGTAGTTGTATTTTACAGGCTTGGACAAAGGAGGTAAAAGATTAGGATATTTGGCTTTAGAAATTCAATTGTGCCAAAAAATGAGATTACATAACATGTTTTTTTTATATAGAAGAGAGAAGTAACTCCTGGAATAACAAATGCATTGAGGACACTTGTACTTATGTGGGATTGGGAGAGTGAATCAGTTCTTATTACAGTTAACTGAAAGTAGGAGCATGGATTCATGTTGTTTATTTCTCATGTGTATAAGTACTGCCTACAGAGATTCTGCAGTTTTTGTTTTGTTTTTTGTTCTCTGAATTCCTAGGTTTCCCACTGACATTTAATAGAAATTGACACATTCCTCTAAATTCTCCTATTTTGAAGTTACAACATTTCTTATCCATAACTATTTTGACCAGCTTAACAGCAGATAACTTCATGTCTTTATATATTCTGTAAAAGGATTAAAGAAAATGGGGGTGTGTTGCTAAGTAGTCTATTTGACACTAAAATCCTTACAATAAGGTTAGCACATAAGCATTCAACAGTACATGACCAGAATTGGTAATATTTTAATCATGGGAGATCATTGCAGTATTTAATCCATCAATTAATAATTGTCTATGCTAAATCCATCGGGGATATAATTTGTACTGGTTTTGTTCTATGTGATTTCTCAATTCAAAGAAGTAAAAGACAGTTTTTACTTTATATTTTTTGGTTTGAAATACAGACCTCAGACCATGGAAACAGAAGCTTGTCTGATATTCACTTTATTGTTGGGATCAGGTTATCAGAACAAAATTACTCTAGAATGAGTTTAGAAAAGATGGAGCACTGACAGAAGTCTGAAATATCTTCCATGATCTGTGTGAGCCTTGTGCAACTTGGGTAATGTGTCTTTTGCTACCACTGTTTCCAAATTAGGATGACAAGAAACTCCTTTGGAGACCTTTTCTGATTAATTAATTTTTTTTTTCTCCCTCGGAAAAAGCATGTGGGTACAGGGGCGTGTGCAGCACAACAACTCTTAATATGTCGGCAAGATGTAGCAGGAACATGAATTTAGGACACTGTTCGAAGAACCACGGTGGTTTCTTAAGCTTACAAATTTGTATGGTAACATTTCATTTAACATTAATAATGAATATCCAAAATACTCCCAGGGGAAGTTGAGAAGTATATCAATATAATTATGCTTTGGAAAACTAATGACAATGATTTGTGGCAGAAGATTTTTTTCAGGTTCTACTCCGCTTTTTTTATTTTTCCCTTAATGCAAATTCCTCTCTTTCCACATTTTGTCCGTAGCTCCTCAAACAAACTTTACCCAATCTTAGACCAGATATTACAGCTGTGAAATAGCCTAATAATAATTCTTGCACTTTTATACTGGGAGTACTTAAACATTTAATGCTTTTCAAGAAAGGCACACCAGCAGCACTGCATTGAAGCCACTGTATCTTCCTTCAGGGCTTGTCTTTCCTTATGTTTTTGTCATCCCTCAGACCAAGCACAAAACATGCATTAGTTCTGTTCATTTCCCCCAGTTTCAAACCTGTTCTTCTGCTTAATGAGTGAAGTGCATTTATGGAGGCCTGCAACTGGCATGCTCTTTGTGAACAGGCTGGATGTTCCTTATTATGAGTATTTCTCTCTGGGCCTGTATTCCTTCCACTCAGATGTTCATTCATCTACATAATTTTATATTTTGGTATTTGACAAAACCTCCACTGTTCAAATATCTTAATTATATTTTCTGTCTCACAGCATGGAATGGTTTTTGATAAAATGTAGAGGTATAGTTTTGATTATGGTGTTAAAATACTACTTAAAACTGTTCCCTTTTTTTTTTTTATTAAAATGTTTTCCCCATCTTATTGGCCTCGGAGATACAGCATATTTTTTCCATGCAGTTCCTAAGGGACAGTAAGCAATATGCTACATGTCAGTTATATCATATTAGTTTAATACACCTGGAATAACTCAGCTGAAAATGCTCAAATTATTCTACTTACCCACACATCTCTAATTATGAATAGGAAGCCAACGATTTAATGAAGAATTGTATAATTCTTTAATGGCAATTTTATGACAACTTAGTTGGCTGAGTTTTTTTTGTTTAATTTGGATCCATTTGCACAGCTGAGTGTAGCTAAGAAGTCCCTCAGGCACACAGCAGTTCCTGGCTGGTATAAATGCAATTCTGACTTGTACTGCTGATGTCTGAAGCCAGCATCTACACTGTGGGGTTCTGGAAACTCAACTAAGCTGCAGAAAATGCTTTATCTCTATGTTAATGCTGGATGGCCAGACAGGAAGATCAGAGCTAGCTGGTCCTGATTTGTTATGCAGAGCCTTGCATAAAGCCTTGCTTTAAACGGCCTTGTTTATGGACAAGATGTGGTTTAGTCACATCAGCAAACCCTTTGTTTTATTCTTCTGAGATCTAGGTCTGATTTTGCCTGCAACCTTAAGGAGTTGGCAAAGGTAGGAAAAAAAGTTCAGGGAAAAGTGCTTTATACAGTCTTTGTGATTCATATTTAAAACATGAATCACAAAAACATATTATTCATATATGAATAATATGTACCCCTAGTTTTAGAGAACTAAATATGATGAAGACTCTAAAAAAAATTGTAAGATAAATTTTGTACTGATCTGAAAAAATAGATTAAATATCCTCTTATTCAGCATGCATCAAAGGCTTATTTTGTCTATCACTTGTTTCTGGAATCAGTGGATCAGAGCCCAGCAATGTGCATCAAATACAGTGCTGAAAGTACTCTGCTTCCTAAGAAAATCAAAGATAAAAATATAGGCACTCCTCTGTTTTTATTATTGTTATTTTTTCAGGTTTTTTAGAAGATTAGATTGAACAATTGCATTATTATTTTCATAATACTCTGCTTCTGATTCATTCCCATCTCTTGACTACTCACTTCTGTAGAGATTGCAGCATCCTCACTATGCTGGGTCTTACAGTGGCCATAAACCATACAAATCTGAAGCAGGGATCCTCCTGCCAATGTTTTTTCTTGCTTAGTTTCCTGGGAAGAAGAATTTTGCCTCCAAAGAGAAATATTGTCACTGTTGAAAGGCAATGACTGAGCTGCAGTAGAAATCAGTGCTCAATCCATCCCATCTCTGGGTAAACACAATGTTAAATTTCTTTTCAAATGTAAACAACAGATGATTTTCAGACATGATTCCTTTAGAATCAATTTAAAATGTGAGAATCCATACAGCATAATATAAATGTCTAGCAGTTCAAAGCACAAAATTTTTCATCTTTGATTAATGGTTTTATAATTCAGAAAGGGATTAAAACAATACATTGACTCTTTAACATGAGCAGTGATAGCCTAGGGATTGGCTGTCCTATGGGACTCCCAAGCTGCCTTTTCCTCATAAACTTTCTAGAAAGTGCCATAAATTAAGTAAGTAAAAAAATATAAGTAGAATTATACACAGATGTTGAATAAGCCCTTAGCCCAGCATAAATATATTGTGTGCAATGTACCCTGTTCCCAGGCTGAAGTTCAGATCAACTTTGAGGCAACTTTCAGGAACAGAATTAAGAACCAGCAATTGTAATAATGAAGTTCTCCCAGATGTTAGTGCTGGTTTTGCATCATCAGCTTCTAATCAGTCATATATTTTCCTTTTGTAAAGGAAGAAAAATGTATAGTGCAAGCATGCCTGATTCATCAAGGTGTGATTCTGCCTAGACACTACTACTGAACAGTGATGATCCAAGGTATTGAACATCCAAGGAAGTAATACTCAGTAACTTGACAGCTGAAAACTCAGTTATCTGAATAAATTTCTTTTTTGTCTCCCCATGACTTTTGGAGGTAATGTAGGTCATATGCTTAATTTCTGCAAACTCAGATAGTGCTTTGAACTGCCAAGAAGAGAAGACCTATGGTAATTGTTTTAAAGGACAAAAACATAAATAGAAACAAACTTGTGAATTCATTGACAAGTAAACTGATCTTATAAAGTAAATAGCTTAATTTGCTTAAAAGCCTTTCTTTTCTATCTAATTCCAGCTGATCTTCTCAGTATCTAAATCTACCAGAATAGATTGTTTTAGTAACTACATTTGTGGGGTTACTAACTTTCAGGAAAATAAATTCAGCCAAAAGAAACTGTATTCACTGAATTTAGCAGCTTTATGTTGTTTGGTCTTTTCTTCTAACAAATATAGTATGAAGGAAAGATGACGTGACTTCTAAATTTTTTGCTCATTTGATTCCATGTCTTAATTTTTTTCACTGTGTTCCAAATATAATAATCCATTATTTTTTGTCTAAAGCATTACCTTGTTTTATATTCAACCTTAGTCAAACACCTAATTCAGAATAGGTCCAAAGAAAAGAACTTTTAGATTTCTTGAAGATAATGTTGCATAATGATTTTTAATAATGGACTCTTTAGGATTATGCTTGAGATCTGGAAATCCTCCTATACGTATCTGGTTTATCAATGTAAGTGAAAAGAGATCAGTCTGTAATGCATGCAATTTATGACAGTTAAAATTGAGAACACAGTCAGGATGAATGTAGCCCTTATCTGACTAGGGTGAGAAGGAATAAGGGGAAGAAGAGAGAAAGGGAGAGGTGTACACCCTCAGTTAGCTGCTGCAGGTCATATAACTGCTCTAGAAGGTGCTAATAGGAAAGCTACACCTCTCTATCCTTCACTGAAATGTCTCTAGCCAAAACCAGGAATTACTTTTCTTGCAATTTACAGGATTGTAGGTAAAAGTCAGACTCCACTGAATTCAGTAAGTAAGCAAATACTACCTTGCTTATTCTGAGGAATACTTACCAATTTTCTAGTTGGAGAAAAGTGATATGCTCAAAGGTAACAGTTTGCATGTTGCACAGCTATACATCATGAAAATAGGACAGGATCTTTGTCTCTTTGGTTGTAGAGATTTCGTTTTGGTTTGCTGCACCTCAGAACTAGTCTAAGCAGTTGAAAAAAAAAAACCAACATGTTGAAGACTCTTTAAGATTGAAAACAGTCAAATTTGAAGATAAAGATAACCATTTTGGATTGAATCCCACAAGCTGCAGTGTTCTGATTTCTCACAGTGAAACACAGCATGTGTTTTGCCTCATCCTGCCCTCTTATCTTTAATTAGATATTTGATTTCAAACAGAATGTTAACAGAATTAGTCAAAAGAGCAATGCAAGGCATATGAGCCTTGCATTAGCTTAGGACTGGAAAAGACTATTTACAGCTACTGAACAATAGAGTTTTAATGAGAAAACACCTTAGTGATAAATTCACTTGAGTTTTGACTAAAAGTTACCTTTGATTGTACAT
>VZTT01035897.1:8479-27382 GCA_013400855.1 Buphagus erythrorhynchus | reverse complement strand
ACTTTGGATAATATAAGTATTTAATAGCAAGTTCTTGCAAATGAAATGTTTTAATTTTTTCAAAATAGTCTTTTAATTGGCATAAGTAATTCTGTGTACTTCAATAAAAATAAAATCAGCTTTTATTTGTGTTTCATTAAATAATTTGAATTTCACTAAAAGATAAAACTGTCTTTTGTTTTTTTTGTTAGAGGAAATTTAAAATCAAATTTTAGATATTGTCATATGCGGCTTAGAAAGAGGAATACTGATTAATTGAAGATAATGCATGAAGTATTTGGAGTTAAGAGAGAATACAGGTCATATTTAAGTTTTATATCTCACTTCTAAAACAAATAGATTATCAAGCTGTTGGGGTCTTATACAAACTCAGTTTATCAGCCTTTTTGTTTTCCACTATACCTACAATCAAACTCCAATATAAAGAAGCAACAAAAACCAAACAAGCAAAAAACCCCAACCAACTAACTGAAAGTATTCTGCTAATATTTGAAATCAAATCTAATTTTATACAAAAATTTTGACACAAAGAGGGTTAAATTAACAGAAATTGTTAAATGCAGTGATGTAAAATACTAATTTTAGATTCTGGCCTTACAAAAAGAAGTCATGGCTTAGAAGTGTATACCTAAGGAGGTACTTGGAGAATAATAAGGAAGTCTGCAAGCTGACCCAGTAGCTCTTGGAGAGGGTTTAGCATTTGTGTAATCAAGAATTAGTGGACGTGCCAATTCATATAACAGCAGAGGATGGAGACAGCAGCAACTGCACTTTTCCCTCTTGTTTTCAGAGAAAAGCCTACATGTAATGCAACAAAAGTAGAACAAACAGAAATGTATGGTAGAAGAATTGGGCACTCTCAGTGGAATAGAGAAAAATATAGGAAACAGAGTTTCATAAAGAAATATAGACTGAATATTGAATTTTAAATGCTGGAATTTTCTGGCTTTTGGAAATCACCAAATATGATGACTTGATATAAAGCTGAAGTATACAGTAAATTAGAGAGAGTAGTTCACAGAATGTCTGGTTTTAAAAGGGGAAGTGATTTTTTCATAGTTCACTTTTTAAGAATGATAGTATAAACTATATTCTGTAGGTCATTGAGAAAACAAGATGTTGCAGATCAGTGTGTGATTTGTTAGCAGGAAATGGGAGCAGATTTCCTATTGCTATTAGTAATTATTATATCCCTGTTTGGAACAATTATTGTATATTATGTACCACATTTGCATCTCAGATCAAGTTTTGCTCTCCAGATACTTCCCATATTCAGAAACCTCGCAGGTTGCTGAGAGGTGAGTTTGTCTTTTTTCCCCCTCTTTGGAAGAAAAGGAAAGGAAGGTAACATTATTAAGGACATTCACTGCTACGTCCTCAATGGACAATGTGTTGAGGATGTTATCCCTGCTTGAAAAATGCCAGCACTTTGCAGAAGGAAATGGGATACCCTGATCCAGCTGGGGCAGAGGAAGCTCCTACAACTTATTTGAAAGTTTATATAATAAACTATACAAAGATATGAGCTTTTCATAGATACACTATTGCATTATAAGATTTTGTTTGTATTGAAACTCTTGAAATTACTTAAACAGTAGGTGCTGAAGTACTCTTGTTATCTAAGTGCATTTACAAGTGGTGTTGGAATCAAAGTAATGTACATGGGAAATTTTATAAAGACATTATATTCCAAAAATTAAGAGGACTAGCATTTACAGATGATAATAATTCAATTTTTAATCTAGATTTATGATATGCATGTGTTTTATCCATATCTGCTATAGATGTTAGGCTATGTGAAGGTATCAATCATTATGATATTTAAGCAACTTTTCAGGCAGGAAGGAACAAGCATGTGAGAGAAAAATCAAGGAAGTTGTGGGAGATCTGGAAGCAGGTGAGATAAATACATAACAAGTTTGTGCTTTTCCCAAAAATATATATTTCATTAATTTCAAAGTTAGCAAGTGAGTGAGTTAGTAATTTTCCTTTTCTGTGAAGGGTTTTATATAGCTTTTTTGTGTGTATTTTTGATTCAGTGATCCAGACATTTATGTAACAGCATGGACAAGAAATAATAGTCACTTAAAATGATAACTAATAGGAGAAGAAATCTCATTTTTTCTCCATACTGGTAAAGGCAAATATGCTATTTTACCTGGAAATGTACACTTCTCTAAATTCAAAGTTTTAGGAAAAATGTATAAAGAAATTGTCTTTCATGCAACATGTATAAAATGCTTGCTGCCCTACATGCAGACACTGCACTATTTTCATGATGTGATCAGCAAGCATACTTTACTCCTGGCATTAATTGGGTCTGGTCACATTCAAGAATTTGATGCTAATTAATTATAGTTATAATGGCTGCTGGGATCCAGGACCATTTTTGTCTCGTCAGTTTATACAGAAATAAGTAACATTTGTTTATTCCAAAGGAGTCCCCACTGATAGAGTATCAAACACACTGCTCCCACTATTAGCCTTCTCAGTAGGTTAATAGTGAGGTTTTTATATGATTTCTCTAATTCCCTAACTTCTATAGTGAAAAGATCTGTGAAGAAGCAGCTAAAATCAAATAAATATATAGTTGAATAAAAGGACCCTCAGCAAATAATTTGTGACATTAATCTTAAATGTTGTCTGAAATGAAAAGTATTTTTTAAGAAGTGTTATAGACTTGAAAATTTCAACAAGCTGATAATAGAGTTAAAACATACTGCTTTGAGATGCTGAGACACTGTGACTACTAAAAATTTGATTAGATGCAAATTGAGACAAATGAGTTTTAAACATTTTTTCCTTTCAGAAATAGCAAAGTCTTTTAAAAAATCAGTGTTAGTACATTGGTATAAGTTCACGGGAAAAATACCAAGTATTAGGTTTCAGGGCTTTTATTAAGAGTGAAAAATACAAGCATAATGCCTCTGACTATAGCTTTGAGCAAAGGCATGACTCAGGTAATTGATCTACCTTTCACCAAATGCAAGGACAAAGAAGTGGCTCATTTTTTTACTCATTTGATAGTGTGCAATAATGGAAGCCCTGATGGTTTAGCTGAGGTGTGAGTTAATGCTCTGAGGACTGTGGAAGGTGGACTAAGCACTTTGGCACAGGTTGTTCTCATAGAATGAAACATCCTCCAAGTGAGTAAATCAGGTCAAATTTCTATCTATATTGAATAATACAGAAATTAACGGATAGGTTCTTTCAGGTCAATTAATTACCATTAATGAACTTGTGTTTTTTGCACTTGAAGTACATATTAGATTGAAAAAAGATTGTGCAGGAATATATACACTCAGCAGTTACTTATGATGTAGGTGACTGAACTCAGTCTCATTTTCTGTATCACCAATGTCCTGCTGTGCAATATAAGAAGTGAACATGAGAAAATGGAAATATATATATTTCAGACTTATGTCCCAAAAAGTAATGTTTTCAATGGAGTCTAAATTACCCAAATAAAAGTGAGGATTAAATAAAAATAAGGGTTCAGTTAAACCCATAATTTTTTTCAGTGGGCTGACCTCAAGCCCAATAAGATGTCCAAAACTTTTGTTGAATATAAATAGAATTCAACTGAGGACAGTAGATTTTATACCAAGCTGAAACTAAGGGACTGAAGTTTTTCAGAGGTTTAATGAGTTGGTTGTTTTTCCAAGGTTCCTCCTGAAATGGAAGGATAAAATTAAAACCAGTATATAACCTTTTAAGAATACTCACTACCATAATTATTTTCTATATTTTAGCATAACAATAGATGCAATATGTGTATTTTCATAGAAAAAAGTTGAAGTTTTCTTAAATTTGAAAGAAACAAAGTAATGCTCTCATATAATGAAAAAGCACTCTGACCTCTCCTTAGTTTACCTAGAAGCTTTACTCTGAAGATTGCTGTAATATGCCAATCAAAAAGAATATCTTTCACTAAGTCTTTTTACCAAGCCAGTTTTTCTGTTGAGAAGTTACCAAAGAGTAATGTATTTTAAAATAAAGCCATCTGTGTATTTAAACCTGTTTTATCTTTCTCTTCCTCAATTCACAGATGTGCTGTCCTCAGCTTAAAGAAACTTCAAATATGCTGTTTTGAATGCACCAAGTTACTTGTGCCAAAAGTTTCTGATTCTGGAAAGAGATCTGCTGCACTTAACTATGTTTGACATTTATGCTGTCAATTTAGAACTACACAGAGATTGCATAATGGAATTACACATAGATTTCAACACAAAATGGACATTCAGCCTGTCTAGAGTGACTTGTGACAGCACGCCTGGGGTTCAGGTGGGAAATGTCAGCAGAAGGAGGGCTGAGAAACTTCAACAATTCAATGTCATTGCAGTCCTCTCAAATTGTGACTAGCACACATCCAAGCTGCTGCAGAAGAAAACATGGGACTATAGAAATACACTATTTTCCATACAATGTTATTCTTGCATGGTGCTTAGATGATATCTATATTTGAGGTGACTCCAGTTTGCCAAGACAAATATTGTTCTCTTCAACAGTTCATTATTTCACTACATCCTCATGTCAGACTACACAACAATGTGTCAGACACTGGTGATTTGACATATATAATGTCAAGTGATACAGAATGGTAAGAGACAAATAGTTATAAACAAAGGGTTATGAATAACAGAAAAGTAACTGAACATGTACCTGAAGTTTGCCCACGTTTATTGAACCTCAGCATTTCTCATTTTACAAGCACAAGCTATGGTAATTTCCTTGCATTTTTGCTCTGTTGTATTGTGTTACTTCATATACAATATAGTAAGCCTCTGTAATTGAATTTAACCATCATGCTTTATAATCTGAGCAATAATTTAATCTATCATTATATTCAAGATATAGAAACTGTCACAGTTCGGCCCACCATCCATCCCAAGTAGTTGACTTCCCACAGAAAACTAGAAGCAATATATATATTTTGTAAGGAAATAACCTAGATGTTATCTGACTCATTTAAATTTTTTAAAAATTAGAAAATATAAGAACACCTATTGTTTGTGTGTATACATAGTGGAATGTTTCCTGATTTGCAAGAGAGGAGTTGCACTGGAATATGATTTGAATCCAGTCTAAGTTGTGCTCACAAGATAAATATTCCTGAAATACAGTGTTAGTAATTTCTGTGCAATATAGTCCCAAAAGCCACACTTAATTGTGATAATGCAAGAAATTGTATTCTGGTGCCTAACTTTTTTTTCCTCAAATACATTTAAAAGTTATGTTTGTATAACTGTCTGCATAATGCAATGCTTCAGAATTTAGCAACCAATAAATGAATACTTATATATGACTAACACTTCTTATTCTGTACTAAGCAATAACCCCCTCATCTCTGATACGTGACACTGCAGCTAGTTGGAGTTAGTTTCAAAGAATAACAATATTTATTGGACTGGAAAATCCACAAAAAACTTGAAGGTGAGCCAGTTTTAGTTAAATTCCCAAAGCCCATTCCCTAACAAATTAACCTTAAATTCCATTTGAAACATAAATTAGGTAATATCTAAAGGACAAAATCAAGTCCTTTAGTAAGTTCAAAAAAATATGACTGCACTATTTTCCCTCTGGCATAACCTTATGAAAACAGAAGTCCTGACCTCTGTGAGGATCGGTCTGTTGAAATTTTCAGCCAACTCAGCTGATTCAACTGTTGGATTAGCACCAAATTTTCTAGGGTTTATTCTGAAGCGTATTTTTTTAAAGGTTGAAATTACCTGTCATGCATTCACAGAAACACTAAAATTATTTTCTAGATATTTAGTGTTGTTGGAAACAATCTTTTTGTTGTTGTTTGATTGATTTTGGATTAGTGACAGAAAGGAATGGATTTTATTTTATCAGTCCTGGAAACACGTGTAGGTAATCAGAAATTTTGTTAACAAAGGACTCTTTCATTTGGAATTTATTTCAATATAGTCTCTGAACATAACTTAATTTCTGAATATCATAGAAAATATTTACTTTTATTTATTCAACAAGGAATTGAAACATAATGTAAAGGTATGCATATTTTTTTCTGAAAAAGTGATGACGATAGATGGAAATTAGTTTTGTGTTCTGAAATTCAGAAAGAACACGATATAATGGTACAAGGCTCTTAGGAAATAGCTAATGCAGGATGTTTCTAAGAAATTATTCGATTCATCAAAAGGGTAGGACATGCTCAAAATTAGTTACCTTTCATGTGCATCAGAAAAATCAAAGAGCATATGAGTCCTTGAGCTAAAACTCAAAGATATTTGGGCGTTTATTGTATGTTTCTTAGCCTAAAGCCAGCTTTCAATACTGTAAGGTTTTCACAGTGTCCTTCTGGACCAACTATCCATCATACAGCAGGAAATGTTCACAAACATGATGGGTAAACTGCCAGAAGGGCCAGGCACATAGACTTCTACTCACTGAGGCAACGCTTGGCTGGTGGTCAGTTTCCAGTGGGGCTCCTCAGGGATCAGTTTTTGGGCCTACTGTTCCATGTTTCTATCAATGACCTGGACACAGAAGCTGAGTGCACAGTAAGTTTGCTGATGGAACTAAATCATGAGGAGCCATAGATTCCCTTGAAGGTAAAGAGACCTTACAGAAAGACATGATAGCTTTGAATGCTGGGAATCCTGTGATTCTACCATTCACTACTTTCTATAGTTGCCCAGGTGCAATACTCAGAACCAACATAGTAATGAGGAAAACAATGGAAAATATTCAAAGAAGAGTTTCTCATGCTTAGAGAGACTACTTTTCAAGATCTATACATCTGAAAGTTCATTCCTACATTTCCAAAAATACAAGATTTCTTTCACAATTACCTGTAAGGAGAAAGTTGAGATTACAGGTTGTATGAATTTAATATATGCATGTAGAGACTAATATTATTTACTTCTTTACATCAAAGCTGAATAAATATACAAGCACACCCTTGGTTCTCTTAAAGGAAAAGAAAAATAAAGAAAAGTTGTGATTCTTGTTAATTAACTTCTGTTGAGACTCCCTTCTTTCCTTGTTATATGGTATGGAAAATTGCATGCAACAGGGTTTTTCAATATTCCATGTCTGATTGCATTTTTCTTCTCAAATCAGAGGCAGATTTTCAGAAGCAGGGAGATGATGCCTTTTTAAAGGATGGCTATCACCAGTTCAGCTATTTTGCAGAAGACAGAGGTTTTGGTTTTCTGAGACTTGTCCCATCTCACAGGCACCTCTCTGCAGAGAGAATATTTGAACCTGTTCTGGTTCTGCTTCCCATGATCAGAACTTAACTCTTTGTCTTTTGTGGTAGATATGATTTAGGTAGCCATATCCAGGACTCAAGCACCTCCATCTACCTTGGTGCTTAAATTCATGACATGTCTATAACCCCAAAACTCTCACCTACTAAAATCAGGATCATTTTTCAGGAGTACATATCTTGCAGGATTTAACTGATTAAACCTAGAGATAAAAATGAATGGTTGTAAAGTTCTCAGAGTAGAAATAATTATTATCACAGAAAAGTGTTAATTATAATTTGCACTAGCTAAATTGCCTGACTGTCCTGAAAACATGTATTCCCAAAATAGGTATTTTTCATTAGTACAGTTGATGGAGGTATTTAAGATGTAGATGTAGATGTTCCACTCAGGGACATAGTGGTGGACTTGGCAGTGACACATTTATGATCAAACTTGATGACCTTAAAGGTCTTTTCCAACATAAATGATTCTGTATTTCTATGAAAAAGTGAATAAACTTCTTGAAATGTGCATTGGAAAGTGCATATGCTAACTTCTTTGGCTGATACATCCAGGAGCTAGCCTTGATCTTAAGCCAAATGAATCCCTTAAAATTTGCTGTAAATGAAAAATTTTCTAGATCTTCACACAAATTTTTACTTGTTCCTCTTTCTCTTATCCATGAACATATACAATTTTGAAGGCCATAAGAGCAAACCAATAAAATGAAATTTACTCTGTTTTTTTAAATTTACAATACCTACTATATAGTAGTTACATTTACTATATAACTTCAACACGCAGGAGTCAGTGCTCATCTCTTTTGTAGATGTATTGTACTTCAGAAAAATATATCAGCTGGCAAAATACAGAGAGTCTTCTTATGGAAACTTACAGGAAGTATAGAGGATTTTTCCTGTGTCTGGTCTAAAACAGGGAGCACCGGAGTATGAATTCACTCTACTCAGTTCCCTACACATTTGATTTCTATTTGAAATTTAAGGTTGGTAAATTTCAATAATTTTAGATAGTTAATCTGACTGACTCCAAGAAACTGCCCAAATATAGTTGTGGTTGAAGGAGCTCATTGTGTCTGCAGTTTATTCAACCAGATTAATTTTTGTTGCTCAAAGAATCTGTCATACCCCAGGGACATGCTGGAATGGCTTCATTGTAATCAGAGGCTCTATGCACATGAAGGATTTGTTAAACTAATTCTGATCAGTTCATTAAAACCTTGAATGCCATTTGAGAGTCTTCTATGCGGATTGGAATTCACTCAAAAATTCTAATTCACAGTAATAAATACAGAGCAAAAGTTGCAATGCAGAAGGATGGCAAATAATATCAATTCTCCTGCAATTTATCTTCTTTGAAAAGCACTGTCTCTCCTATGATGTGACCCAACAATTCAAGAGCACTCATAAAAAGGATTTATTATAGTTTTCCATTTTCCTCTCAGGTATGTCTTGTATGTGTATGTGCATGTGTATGTGTATGTGTATATGTATATGTATATGTGTATGTATGTAAGAAATATTCACAGAGGATATTCTATGTCAGGATTTAGAAGGCACTCAAAAAAAATTTCTTTAGGAAAAGCTTTCTCAGTAACAGTGAATCAACACCACTAAGTTCTATTTTATTTCAAGTGGTTTTATCCCATTAAATTTCTGTGCAATAAAGAATGGGCTGTAGTGACTTTATCAGTGTCTTGTATCTAAGGTGTTACACAATTCCTTGTGAAATGTATAGAACCATGATGTTAGCATTTGTGGCGATGTATTCTGTTTTATATTGTCACTGTTTTATATTGTCAGGAAGCAAATAAGGTTGCTATAAGATTAAATGAACCGGAGGGGAAAAAACATGTTAACCAGAAAAAGAAAGTATCTATAACCAGTCATTACACCTTAAAATTATTTACTCAAAAGCAAAAGTAACATTTAAGCTTCCATTTCAAATCTTTATGCAAGTCAATTAAGCCTTTCATCTGTTATAGAAGAATATAAATGTGTTGATCTTCCATGGTCAGAAAAAAGTCCCCTTAGTCACCCATTTTTTTAGCGTTCAAGACCTAGGAAAGATGGTGAAAAAAAGAAAAGTTCACTGTAATATTTCTTTAACATTTGCCAAGTCCCACAAGGTACATCCTAAAATATACAAGGTGCCTGTGCATACATCTGTGAATCACATGCATAAGGGAGAAAGTTACTGCCTATGGTTTCCATAATATTCTGGTAATGGGAAATGATACCTGACCTGGTGAGGCTTGTGAGTGCTCATTTAGCTGGTGATAGCAGTACATAAGTGTATGGATCTTCTCTCACATAATAAGGGTTTGGTGTCTTCCTGTCATGGTCAGCTTGAATTTTTCAAGTTTACATAACAACCGCATTTGCAAATTAAGATTTTATTTATTTATGAGCTCATAGAATTTAAAAAAATACAACAATCTGCTTTGTGCAGACAAGTTTACTACAAAATCTCTAAGATAATTTAATTTTTTTCATCAGCTTTGCTTCTGAGTGTCCTGCTGTATGTGCAAACAACAGCCTGGGAGGTAGTTCCCTTTGGTGACATGATTTTGTTACTCCTACTTTCATGCTTTTGTGGTATGTTCACGCATATTTGAACTTAAAATGCCATGGTTTGGTATAATGTTTTTACTTACAGTGGTCAGATAGAGCAGATTTTATTTTATTTCACAGAAACTACTTTAATGTTATCAGGCACAATGAGTTCCAAACAGGCACAGAGAATCTTGTGTTATTCTGTATGATCTGAAGAAGCAATGTCTTCTTAGAGAGGGAAAAATGTGTGGACAAATGTTTCTGCTTCTTGTGACTGAAACAAAGTGTTGCAGTGCCAAAACAGAGATGAAGTTCAACTGTCTGTCTTGCTGAAACACGGACTTTGAAACCCTGTTTTGACCAAGGACTGGTCAGGCTCTGGGAGCACTGCCAGCGAGGGACACGTGTCGTGAGGCCGTGGCCTCTCTGGGGAGCTCGGCCACCCTCTTCGCTGCCTCTTCTGCCGCTGCCTTGTGCCACTTCGCTCCAGCAGCTCTCACCCCAGCAAAGACCCCAGGGAGGTAAAGCTTGGGGCAGCTTATGGATGTCTGCTTGGCTCCAGGTCTGCCACAGCAGGAGAATCCCAGACACCTTTCCCTTTTCTGTTTGCAGACTGAACATTTCCTCAGGAGGACAGTCTGCCAACCCACACTCACTCAAGAGAAGACAGCAGTCTTAAACATCCCTGACATATTTGTTTATTATTATTTATTATTTTTAAGATTTCTGTTAGGGTTTTCCATGTACGGACTAAGTAGGCTGCACAGCCAATCTTTTTGTTGGCTTGCTCCATTTCTGCCAACAACCCTAGCTAATAAAAAGGGACACATACAGAAATTACAAAATACAGAATGTAGCAAACTTTCTGTGTGCTTCGATTTATGTATGGGCATTCAGTCAGATTTGGAGAACAATATTCACTTTGTAATACATACATAACACATCCAAAGGTCACTTTTATGATGGTAATGAGTGCTTTCAAAAGAACACCCAGTCACATACAGTAGCACATGAAACAGCTTCCTGTCTTGAAAACAGATGACTGACAAGCTCCAGATATGCAGCAATTCTTTCTTCCCTTGCTCAAACTCCTTGTCGGTTTTTCTTGAAGCTTCATACAGCTCAAAGGTATCACAATTTTTAATGTAGTTTTGAATAATATTTTCTTCCCTCCCTCCCTTCCTCCCTGTCTTCCTCTTCCTCTCTCCCCCTTTCTTTTATTTATGGTCTATTGGAAAATGAAATTGCTTGTTATGGCTTCATGGAATATTGAATTCTTCACAGCAATATATACCTCAAATCACAATTTTGTTTAGAATCCAAAGTTTTTCTGATTTAATCACTAAAAGACTTTCAAATAAGGGAGATTTCTTGAATGATTACTTAGATATCCAAGAGAAAATTTTGCAACTATAAGACTGTTTATGTGCAGAGAGTGATGAAAGATATAAAACCTTACACCCCTTCCTGAAAAATATTCTGAACGTGTAAGTAATAGAAGTTGTCTTGCAAAGCCATGTTTTGGAAAAATACATTTTATTACATAGAAAACTATAAATATAGCTAACACAAAAAACAGAATCAAAGGATATTTTGGGGCAGGTAGTGAGCAGGGAAAGGATCAGAATAAATACAAACAGACACCAATCATCTAAAAAAATGTGCACATTCATCTCTATAAGATTCAGTGGTTGCTTCAGAAGGAAAGAAGGATTAAGGAAACAAAATGTAGGAAGGATTTCTTCAAGTACTAGCATATCCTGGTGGTTCTTAAAGTCAAGAATGATGATGACATGGGTAAGGTGATGAGAACAAATGAGTTTCAACTGTATCATGTTTTAATATTGCCACATATTAGCATGAACTAGACAGTGACTATGCTGCATAATTGTTCCCACTCTATCATATTTTTTTCCTGCTCTTATTAAGATGAATCATCAACCATTTCCTAATGAAGAATAGGGACATCTCTGTCTAGCCCACCATTTTGTAGTGATTGCTAACTCATATGTCCAATATATATTAGGACTCAAATCAGCCCAAGAACTTTATTCACTTTCTCAAATAGCCCATTGATCAATTATTTCTTACCAAAAAAAAAAAAAAACAAAACCCAAACAAACAAAAAAAAAAAACCACCCCAAAACAAACTCAAAACCAATTAACAACATGCTCCTGCCAAACCACATACCTGCTCATTTTATCCTATCACCCATGTGAACACTGCTGGAGATCAATTTTTTTCAGAACTGCCTTTACATCAAATCAGCATTACCACCCCAGTCAGGCTTGCAGTAGTTAAAGTGTCTTGGTGACTACTTTGTTTCTTGGTTATGTCCCCTGATATAAGATGAGTGAACTGAGGACTGAATTTATGGTTTTATTACGAGTTTGTGAATGCTACAGAAGTCTTTATAACAACCTTGCAAGCACACATAGATTCTGAATATCTATCTGAATATTCTTAATAGACAAAAATCCTCTGTTTAGAGGAAACACTGTTTTGAGTAGGTTTAGCAAAATTAATACACACATTATTGGCAACTGAGTGCTATAATTAATTTCCAAAATTTTGGATAGCAGGGCAGAGATCAAAATTATTTTTATTTAGCTTCATCTCTTTTCTGTTGTATGTTATGCTAGTTAAAAGCAAATTGCCTTAAATACAGGGAGTTAACTACATAAACATAATTTCCCATAACTGAGTGTGGAAAAATATGCCTGGATTAAGTATATAATATACCCATAATATATGCATCCTCATGTTTGGGATTTGAGAGAAAACAATACAACTATTTGGAACTACTTTTATTGTAAAAAAACTTCTCATAAATTAAAAATTATCCCTTCTGGATGCATTATAATTGCAAAAAAAATTAGTCACTTTTAAAATTCAAGTACATATTTGTCTTTAAGGTAGAAGAGCAGGCAGTTTTCCTCATTAGGTGCTAAATTAAATTTTAATCTCAATTTTAAAATGGCTGTGAGAATGACAGTTTTCTATGGGGTAGGGGCTGGTATGCCTTCATGTATTAGCAGCTCTTGATGGACTACTGAGCATGAGGAGTTCAGTTCCATAAACTGACCGAATGGATTCAAATCAGAGACGGGCTGTGTATATATATATATGTATATATATTAGCAGGAGAAAGAAAAGGGACATTCCTACAAGAAAACTCTCTTTTCTCTCTTTTGACCATGACAGAAATTGTAGCAGAAAGGAGTTTTAGATGTTCTTTTCACACTTGAATGTCCTAGAAAGTCAAATATAATCTATATATATAATAGATAATATAATATAATTAATATAATATAATATAATATAATATAATTATAGTTATGAAAAATGTTATTGGTTAAAATCCTTTGTTGATTTACAAAAGAACTGGCACCCCTGCTTTGTCCATCAGTACCCATATTCAGGAAATAAATAATTTGCATCGTAACTAGTTTAAACCTGTGCACACACTTACTGGGCATTCAAAATAGACTCACAATCAGCTAGGCATTTATGTCTACTGATTGGCTTTTGTAGAGTTTCATTTGCTTTTCTGTTACTGAGGGCACTATCTTGAATCACTTTCATCTGTTCAGATCCTGTTCTTTTAGGAAACTTAGTCAATTCAGAAGTTACTTCAAAAGAGCTGAAGAGAAAGGGGAGAATTGGCAGTGTACAGTTCCAACCAATATGGTGTAATAGACCTAGTACATTACTAGACCTAGTAATTTCAATAAATTTGCTTGTTCACTAACACATTTTCAATCTATTTATCTGTAGGTGAAATAAACTTTCCTGATGGTTGTTACCTGCCAAGGCTTTGATGAATTATTTTTCTGAGCATAGATTCTTAAATCCTGCTGTGGTATGAACTCAATGGCACATAACAATAGCTGCTACTATGTTAAAGCTGGATGGAGAAGCAGTTTACTACATGGTAGACTGTAATGTTCCTGGAAAAGCAGCTTGCTTATGCTGATGAGCCTGATGCGCCAAGTGGGCACTGAAAAGCACTTGCTGTTGCCAGTTTGGGAAGTCGAGCAGTGTTGCTCAGTCTGTGCCAAAAATCCAATTCCTCTTCCTGCAAGATGGTACATAAAAGCAGGTCACTGAGTATTAGCTGTGACTCCATAAGACTGAAATCTGTAAGTGGCAGAGAAGAAATGGAAGAAAAGAGCAGAGCCACATTTTTTACTAAAAGGTCCTTTACTAAAAGGTTAAGAAAGAAAATGTGCCAGTGAGATCTCACTATGTTATGTGTGCCAACATATAGAGACTTTTTTTACTTCATTCCCTCTGCAAAGTGGAAATACATGATGATGGAAAAAAAAAGTCCAAAGAGAAACCACATTTGTGAATGTCATGATAGAGACACTTCTAAAGAAGAATGGAAGTAAGCAACGCTTCAGGTAAAAATCAGTGTGTACATGGATTATTTGGTGTATATTATTTGGGTTTTTGACCATGTTCTGTTCAACATCTGATGGGATGCACCTTTCTCAGAGATGAATATGCTTTCTAGCACAGGAGGTAGAGGGGCTCATTAATGGATATTTAAAGTAGTTTGGAAGGGAGAAAGAGAAAATATCAGGCTAGCCAGTGACAAGTGGTGGGACAGTGTGACAAAACTTAAGGAAACAAGCCCTAATGGGATCCTTCAATCTGCTTCATGAGGTGTTGCCTGAAAAGTACCATACCTGAAGTGTTTTCAAATTAATGTACAGAGCATGAGGAATAAGTTGCAGAGATTTGACACTACTGGCATAAGTGAAACCTTGTGGGATGAGTCCTGTGTCTGGAGTACCCTGATGGATGGTTCCAGGCTCTGCAGGAGGGCTAGGCAGGGGCACTCTAAATACAGAGGGCACTGTATGTAACAGAAAGGATAGAATGTATAGAGCTCTCAGTTGGCAATGGCACAGTTGAGACCCTCTGGGCAAGACTCAAGGAGAAAAAAATTATGTGGATGTCACTGTGAGTCTACTACGGTCCTGTGCTGGTTTGGAGGTAAACCAGCTGGAGGAATTAATTCCATGCAAATATCTTGTTAGAGATTTCAAGTCAGAGCTACAATTTAATAGGAAAATTACAATAAAGGCAATAGTACAGAAACACTGGCTTAAACAGCCAAAGCCAGAATATGACCTTACACCCTCATGGTCAGGGTGATGATAGCAGTCCAATTGAATGGGGTTGCAGTCCCATTGGAATGATGAATGTTGTCGAAGTGGTGGTCCTGTGGAGGAAGATCTGAAGATCTGGTCCTTCTCTGGAGGCTCAGTGGTAGTTATCGAACTCTTGTCCTCGGGGAATCCAGTGGTCATGTTCTGGTGTTCCAAATCCCAGGTGATATACAGGCAGGAATGCTTGGGACCTCACCCAGGGTGGGGACTTCTACAATGGGAGGATGTAATTCTATGAGTCACTCCAGGGAGTCCTTGATACCCTGATGGCCCATTAGCAGGAATTAGCCTCCCAGCTCCCTCTTTAGGCTGGGTGTGTGTTGGACAGCTGTTGAAAATGACCCACCACTAACAACTCATCAGAAGGTGATGTGGGTGGTGATAGAATACATACTTTGATTACACCTTATGTTGTAACCCAAGACACCTCCTAGCTGTGGTGATGACACTGATGGATTATACTTTGAGGAGCTAAAGGATGCTTCCAAGTCAACTGCCCTTGTCCTGATGCAGGATTTTCAACTTGCCCGAGATCAACTGGGACCATCAAACAGCTGGTACAACCCAGGCCAGAAGATGAACAAGTTCTAAGGGAGTCAGGTCAGGAAGATACCCTCCCTGATTTGCTGTTTGTCAATAGAGTGGATCTCATGGGCAGAATGGATACTGGCATCTGTCTTGGACACAGCAATCATGAAGAGACTGAAATTAAAGCCTCAACAAGATGAAAAGTATTAGCAAAACCTCAGCTTTGAACATGAACAGACTTTAGGCTCCTCAGGGAGCTAGTAATTAAAGTCCCCAGTGAAAATGGTTTTGTAGGTGCTGGGGCTGTCAGTGCTGACTACTTTTTAATATCACCTCCTAAAGGAACAGGAGGGCAGAGAGGACCTGCAGAAAGATCTCAAAAAATTAGAGAGATGGGTAATCACCATATGGAGTTTAACAATATCAAGGGCTGGATTTTGCACCTGAGACAGGGCAACCCTGGATGTGTGCATAGACTGGGGAATGAGAAGCTGGAAAGCAGTACCACAGAAAGAGACCTGGGGATTCTGGTTGATGGCAAGTTGAACATGAGTCAGCAATGCCACAGCAGCCAGGAGGGCCAACACTGACCTGGGTGCCATCAGGCACAGCATCACCAGCTGGGAGAGGGAGGGGATTGTCCTGCTCTGCTCTGGGATGGGGCAGCCTCACCTCAGGCGCTGGGGGCAGTTTTGGGTGCCATTTAGCCTGTTTATCTCGGACAAGAGAAGACTGAAGGGAGGCCTTGTTGGGGCCTTCAACATTCTCAAGAGGGAAGAGGAGGTTCAGACACTGAACTCTTCACTCTTGTGACCAGCGACACGACGCAAGGAAGTGGCATGAAGCTGTGTCAGGGGAGGTTTAGGTTGAACCTCAGGAAAAGGTTCTTCACCCTCAGGATGTTAGGGCACTGGAAAAGGCTCCGCAGAGAAATGGTCACAGCACCTAGTAGAGTTCCTGGGGCTTTTTTTGTGTAGAGCCAGAAGTTGGACTTGATTATCCTGATGGGTCTGTTCCAACCCAGGATATTCTATGAGTCTATGATTCTGTTGCATCAGTCTTGTAAGTATAAAAGCCACACAGAGAAGATAATTAAGAATGGTGAATCACCTCATGAAACATTTTTAAGGAAGCATAAATAAATTCAGAGATATACCATCCACAAAGGACAAATTTAAAAGATGAAGGAATTTTATATATTACTATTTTTTAAAAATGCTTCGAGAGATTAATTTTCAAGGAGTTACCCTTAAAAAACCCTTCAAGAGATCTGAGTAATTTGACATGTCTTCTAAGAATCACTTTTTCAGCTAATACTTATATTTCAGAAGGAAGCAAAAGTATGGTATCATCAGTCGACTGATTTTTATTTTGGAATGGAAAGTGTTGCGTAGTCTAATTCTCAGCATTGTCTCGCAAGTTATAGTAAAGATGGGAAAAAATAGTATGATTAGTCTGTTAAAAATAAGAAAATGCATCTTCAGAGTGTGAAATAATTTGAAAAGAAAATGTAACCTTTGTATGTTTTTAGAACTTTTTTTATTTTATAATTCCAGAATGAGTTGTCTTTGGGAATTTAGGGCACTCCAACACTTGAGAAGGATGAATTTTTGTTCTGATGTTTATGATAAAAGATTCCATTTTTCAATTGTTTTGACTCTTAAAATTTTAAACACTCAGAATGAGATCAATAATGGTTATTTGTCAAGTAGAAAATATGACTTGGATTTACAGAATTAGTTTACATTTTTTATTTCTTGTCTTACACCTTTAGAGTGATTTTATTCTAGTTGTACATGCTTTTGGAATAAAAGCTACCAGCCTTTCTAATAGATAAATATGCTTAAAATTAGGCAGTGACAAACATATACATACCATGCGTCACAGCCTTGCCATGAGTAGTACATATGAAGCTAACATTTGCAGCAGTAACATAATTCCTGGAGCTGCTCTCATCTGGAAATGTGGTTAGAACCAGGGCCATAAATAACATTAGAAAGATAGTACACCTAATAAAGAGAACAAAGTTTTGATCACAAGCATGTTATGAACTGGTTTAAAACAGAAAAAACAAAGGAAACAAAGGCTCTGTGAATAAAATGGATCGGAACCAGAAAGGTTTGAAATATAACCAAGAAACAGGAATAAAATCCTAACAGGGTTAGATGTTGGTGCCAAAAAATTGATATGTTTAGTTTAATAGTAAAAGAGGCAAAGAGAAAGAAAGAGCAAATAAAGAAATATAAAAAGAGGTGTGCTTGGGGGTTGGGGGGACAGGGAGACAGTGACACGGATTAGGTGGAAACGTATCATCCCTCTGGGGATCCAAATGATGTCTTGTTGATCCCCTCCATTTGTCTTTCTTGGTGGTGAGGGTCCCTCACCACAGCCCACCACCACTGCCGCTGAAAAGTGTAGAATCCAGTGGATTAAAACACATTTGGGCCAGGTGGGAATGCCCAACCTAAGGGGACTAGGTTTGACACTGTCCCTTGCAGCACTGTGGATCTGCTGCATCAGTTGCAGTGCCCTGGTGCAGAGTCTGGGGACCCCTCTGGGGGGCTGGCCTTGATGGGCCATGACACCCCCTCCTCTGTCCTTCACGTGGATGCAGCTTTTCCTGGGGTGAAGGGGCCTCACAGCTGAGCAGGTCTGCACAGCAGAAGATGGGTGTTAACTGCCTCGGACCAGAGGCTTTTTCACCACACACCCAAGAACCTCTGCTTCCTCCCCCCACCTTTGGCGTGAGGGTCTGTGTGAGCCTGGCAGCTGCTAGCCCTGGGGCTGTGGTCTCCACAGCAAAGGTGGTAAGCTTGATCAAGGGCCTTAGTCTGGGTGTGCTAGTCTTCTCTGCAGCTTTTATACAGTTTTTCTATAATAGGCAAAAGCCTATTTAATTTAATTTAAGCCATAAATTAAACATTTCAGTCTCCAACAATTACGGGCCTGCAATTAAGTGTGAGAACTTTTCTCTGGGCTACTGAGGCAATGGCAAGCTCTCCAGCTGACTGACTTGACTGCTTTGGAATTTAAACCTTGCAGTAGTCTGAGGCAAATAAATTTAGTACCACATTAGGCAAAAACAGTGTCAGACTTGGACACCTCTGTGGTGCACACAGAATGAGAGCATCAGTCAAAGTTTGTAAGAGAAGCCCTTTCACTGAGACATGGAGTGCAGAAAGGAACCCCTTGCTCCTTAGATTCCTTCTCAGAGAGGAGCCAAGGTGCATCTCAATCCAAATTTAGCCCCAGACATAGCTAGTGGTTTATGCCCAAATGATCATACAGCCTGAAATAACCCTTGTAATGATATGTCCAACAGGATTAAAATTTACAAACCCTATATATATACATATATTTTTAAAATTATTACAATAATGCTACTAATGCTACAAAAATAC
>VZTT01035892.1:5856-25094 GCA_013400855.1 Buphagus erythrorhynchus | reverse complement strand
AAAAATCACAGAGGGCTTTGGCTTTTGAGCTGTCCATATAATTGATTTTTCCTTCCATTAGCTGAATATTTCCTTTAACCTCTGCTACTGCTGTGTCTTGAATTGTTTGTTCTTTAAGGAGAATACTTTTGCACAAGATTTGCACACAATAAATGCAGAAAAGTTGAATATCTGTAAGCCTGCAGACTCCAGTAGAATGTTTAGAAACAAGGGAAAGTGTTAACAGCTCTGACAATGCTGAGCTCCTGCTCCAGTCAAAGGACTATTCCTGAGTTTGTAATTGTCAATGAAGCAATTAGTAACATGTTTTTTTCTGGTAAAGTTCTTCTAAAGAGATCTGTGCCCAGCATAAAAATAAAGAACAGGTTAATCAGAGACCTGGAGAAAGTACAAGGATGCAGAACAACACTTCTATATAGGATGCTGCTTTTTTTAATAGGTTTTCTCCCTACATTATTCAGAAAAAGCTCTTTAGTGGGTGTGGACTGTGTTTAAATAGCACCTATGGAGGCCTATCTTTTAGTAAATAGCTGTCACTATAATAATATGTTTGAAAATAGAAAAGGGTGTTCAGGTTAAGGATTGGATAAAGCAGACACAGAAGTAAAAAGAAGGGGAGGAAGAATATTTTTTCCAGAATAAGGAAAAAATACCTTTTGGATCAATGCACAGTACTGCATTTGAGGCAAACTTTTGTAGGTGTGTTTGAGCTCTTATCCCCCTTTCCGCATAACTTTTATTCAAGAAAATGTATTTTTATCCAGTTGCATGCATTCTTTCCTTTTTCATCTGCAACCATACCTTGATTCTAACTGCACAGGCAGGTGACTTCAGTTGTCTTAAACTTCCTTTTCCACTGAAATTCCTATGAATTGAAAAAAATAAAAAAACATAAGAAAACCCTTTTTAATTTAAATAATGGACAATAATAATCACCTCCATCTTTATTAACTGCTACCCNTGAAATTCCTATGAATTGAAAAAATAAAAAAAAACAAACCTTTTTTGATTTAAATAATGAACAATAATAATCACCTCTATCTTTATTAACTGCTACCCTCAGAGCCTCAGAGACTTGATCTCAGGTTCATGAGGTCCATGGTCTTGATGGGCTTGAAAGGGAGCAGGAGGAAGTGGTCTAGGGGAATGTTCCCTACACCTCCTGCATAGACAAATATGAGAAGGGTGTTTAACATCTTGTGCCAGTGGACATCTCTTACTTAAAGGCTTCTCCAGTGTACAAAGGCTACAAAACCTGAGCTTTCACTTCATCCTCTCTGCGACCCCTGATTTCCAAGGACAATTCCTCTGAATAGCACATCCATGACCAAAGGTGCAGTTAAATCCTTGTGTGTCTGCAGTCATTCTCTACCTGCAGTGACACAAGAAAGAAATCCCAATTCACTAAAATCCATGAATTTCACACTTTCTATTGATCATTTTGATCATTTTTTCTTCCAGCTCAGAGAAAAGAGCTTCTCAAAGTGCCAGAAGATTCTTTGTTTCTGGAGTGCAAAAGAGCTTTCTAGAATATAGGGCAGACTGACAGTTATAATTTCTTTTCCCAGCAGAACAGATGAACAGACAGAACAGATGATATTTCCCAGCATTTCTTGGTGCTAGAGTGATAAGGAAAAAAGAAATGAAATCACTGCTGACTCCTGATAGCAAAAAAAAGTCATAAGATCTAAGGAAGTTCTGATAATTTAAGTGGTGAATAGACCAAACTGACAGATTATCTTCAGAGAGCCAGCAAGGTTCATGGATATGATGAAGGAGTCTAACTTGCTTGAGTGTTTGAATGCAGGATGGTCAGCAAATGAAGGGAATGAGACCTAGAGTTCATTGTAACCTGCCTTATCTAGATGCCATAGTGGAAAATAATAACTTGTTACTTTTTTTGCTGACTGCTCCCTAAATATTGTTGGGCATTGCTAATAGGCTGATTTCTCGTCTTGACCTCTTTTTTAATAAATCAAGATCTTTCCAGCACATTACTTTTTATCACAGTTCTATTCTGAAACACATTGTATCACCTGCCATTGGAGATTAGTTCTACTAAAAGGGAACTTACCTGTCCATGAGGACAACCAGTAGTGGATTTTGACACCGGGTTCTAGCACAGGTCAGACAAAAACATAAGTCAGATAGTCAGATTTCTTTTTTCCTGTTTAGGATATATATTCCTATTTAAGCCAAATTCTGCCATTCACAAAAAAAACCCAAAAAAACCAAAAAAAAACAAACCAAACCAAACCAAAACAAAACAAAACAAAAAAAACCCAAAACAACAGAAAAAAAACCCAATCAAATAAAATAGCACAAAGGGTTCAAGGCCAGGTATAGATGGGGGCTTGGAGCACCCTGGGATAGTGGAAGCTGTCCCTGCCCATGGCAGGGGGGTGGAACTGGATGATCTCTAAGGCTCCCTCCAATCCAAATAATTCTACGATTCTATGACTGTAGTTGTTGGTTTCTCTGTGATCCTCTTCAGATTAAAATCACAGGCATTTCTGAATTAACTCATGTTTATTGTGCTGAATGGGAAATATTGAGGAACATCTACTTTCACTCCCCATCTGGTAACTAATACACATTTGTATTTTGACAACTGAATACCTGAGGGCCATTTCACAGTGGGAGAAAATGTACATTGCAAATAACTCCTGGTCATGGCCCAGGTTTTATGCAGAAGCTGTTGGATCACATTTTCTTCCTGCTGCTCCTCCTAATTTTACCCAGATGTGAGACCCCAAGGTTCATCTTAAAAGCCTGAGACATTTAAATTAACACATTTCATCTTTCATAGAATTTCCTAAACAAAAGACCTTGTGTGAGCTGTCTGACTGCTGCTGGCTCTGAGGTACAATCAGAACACTTTACACACCAGGTTTTATCTGCAGACTGGCAGAGGTTTGTTCCCTCGGAAAGAACTATCCCAGCCTGTGCTGCTCAGATTGATGAGTCTTCCTGCATCTTCCCTGCAAAGCCAGAAGTTGCACTGGTACTATCTCAAAGTTCTAGACTGGATGTGAAAGCGTGAGAAGTTCATCCTGCCTGGGACAGAAATTCAGGGTAAAGTCAGTTTGCATGTGGCTGGTAAATCTGACCACATGGAGAATTAGCAGGCGTGTGGAATATGTGCTGCAGGACTTCAGTGCACGCCCAGTACCATCACCTGTGGTACAAGATAGGCAAAATAAAATTAAAAAAAAAAAAAATCAGAGCTTCTGCAGCCTGTTCATGGCTTACCCCAGAAAAACGTAGAAGGAGATGCCAGTGATCTGGGTTCCTTTTCCTGCTGGGCTGTCCACAGTCTGTCCAACAGAACTTGAACACACATAGCCCATGAAAAAACTTTTTCAGGAGAATTCAGCAGGTCTTTGATGGAGTGAAGCAAACTGCAACACAGACAGACATAACCAAGGTGTAGTGTTTACTGCAATCCATAGGTAGCCTTGTTTTAGTATAAGACGTGTCACTCTTGGAGAATCTATCTTTTCCATGGATAAACCAAAATGGACTTGCTGATCTTATAGACTTCTTCAATTTCAGAAAATTAGGATTGCATAATAACATTGGCAGCCTTTACTGCCAACAAAATAATGCATCTCAGAACAACCTTTCTTGTTCAGCACTGTACAGAAGGGAGGAAAAATACACTGAAATAAAGCAACCCACTGTATTTGATTTGCTGTGTATGTTAAGCTTTGCAATCATAACTATGATAGATACAAATTATTCATCTTTGCTTAATATTTATTACAACTTTATCTGCCTGTGCAGAGCAGAGATGAGAGGTTGCATAGATCTTGCTCATAAGGATGCCCAGTTGTTCTGGAGCTTCCTTTAAGCACTGTTTTATTCTTTGTAAAATCCTGTTTTGGGTAATTTCCCCTCAGCAACAGCACAGCAGTGAATCATAAAAGAGTGAAGAAGTGACGGCTGATGCAGTGCTAAGGTTGAACCTTGATTTACAGCTAAAGTTTCATTTTAGATACTAGTCTCCATCAAGAGGGTCTGTTATTTACTTTTAGGCAATTTGTTTCATGTCTCTCTGCTCCTTTTCCTCTATGTTGGTCAGGCTTGAATTTTCAGCTGTTGATCAACACATCTCACTGGACTCTGGTGAGAGAATCTCTGCAATACTGGCAGGACACCAATAAATAAGTGTGTGCTAAACCAGAGCCTTTTTATCCTTTTCAGTGTTGATCTGAATGATGGGTTTAACTGATGAAAGGGAAAAATGCAGAGGTTGTGAGTCCTGGGGAGACCAGAGTGGAAGGTTGCATTAAAAATTTGGAGAAACAGTTTGAATTGTGGTTCATGGGGAGTTTCAATACTAATAAGAAGAGTATAAATTGCTACAGTTCTGGGTAGGAAATAAAATTCTTATAACATAGAAGTAAATTGCTAGACAGTAGCATGAGAAAACAACATAGAAATTGAAATTTTACAAGGATGAGGGTGAATAGTGTAACCCTGGAGTAGAAAAGGGCACATTCACTTCTGGGCTGTTTTAATGGGATGATTGTATGTCAGTGTCGGGGGTAACTGCTCTCGTATGCTCAGATGGAGCCTTGTTTACAGGGCATTGAGTATAAAAAATGAACATCAAGAGAAGGACAATGAAAGATCTAGAAAGCTACTGCGCATGTGCTAGATTGGCTTTATCTGGAAAGTGGAATTCAGTTGCCAAAATATGTCCGTGTAGGAAACTGGAGTTGCCTTCTGTCATTCCTAGCATTTGCAAAGGGCAGCCAATGGGAGGGAAGTGGAGAAGAAGCCAGATCACTGAGGGATCAGAAACAGTGAACGTGTCTGTGCTTGGACACCTGAATCACTGGGCACAAGAGAGAATTGAAATATCAGAATATTTTAATATCTGGGAGATGTCTTCTTCATCGTCGATTTCATAATTTTCATTTTCATCGTCTTCGTTGTCTTCTTCTTCATCATTGTCTTCATCATTTTCATCTTCATCGTCTTTGTTGTCGTCTTCTTCGTCATCATCATCTTTGTCATCGTCTTTGTCTATGTCATAGTTTTCTTCTTCGTCGTTGTCTTTTTTGTCACCGTCTTCATTGTCATCGTTGTCTCCATTGTCATCGTTGTCTTCGTCGTCATCGTCTTTGTCACCTTCGTCATCATCGACTTCGTCATAGACTTCATCATCATCTTTTTTTTTTTTGTCATTGTCTTGTTCATCGTTGTCTTCATCGTTGTCATCTTCGTCTTTTTCGTGGTGTTCATCGTCGTTGTCATCTTCGTCTCTGTCATCATTTTCTTCGTCGTCATCATCTTCTTCATCGTTTGTCATCGTCTGGAACCTTCCCTGTCAGTCCCACTTTGGGCCATGCCCCGGANCCCACTCACCAATTTGTCTCTGTAGTTAATCCTGTGCACAGAGGTGCTTGGGGCTCTTTGCTCCTGACCCCATCAACCTGAATAAACCTCCTGTTGGAACCTCAGTGAACCATAGCACTGAATGCACACGTGTATGACACCCACATAGAGAAACTTCTCACCTGGAGACTGAGCTGCACATTTCCCTTTCTGCTAGGGCTGTAAATGCTGAGGGTTTTGCACTCCAAAAGGAACACGACACTCCTGGAAACAGAGAGCCTCTAAAAGCTTCCGAAATTGCCTTGTAGGTCGGCAGATCTCCAGCAAACAAGTGAAAATGTCATTGAAGGTTTTTTAAGATAAAAATTCCTTAGGAGGGTACCTCAAGATGGATGTGTGGTTCTCTGATGTTGCAGATTACTTTGTAAAGTGCAGATACATTTCACAGAATACTAGAATCATCAAAAGCTCTGGGTTTGAAGGGGTCTGAAAGATCTTCAGGTTCCAAACCCCCTGCCTTTGTCTGGGACACCTCCCACTAGACCAGCTTGCTCATTTATTTAAAGGACACTTTCCCAAATAGAGAGTTTTTGCCAAAGCCACAGTGAAAGCCCGGAATGATTTCTCTACCCAAAATGAGAAAAGGAGCCAATCTGTCACATTAGGCATCCACCTGTCTTCAGAGTATGAGCTTTTGGAATGACTAATAATGAATCAAATCCACCTGATAATGAACAGCTCATTTCCCCTTCACTGAGCCTGTTTCTCCACCCCAGCACCACTGAACAGCTTTTCACAGCAGCAGCTCACACAGAGAATCTTTCAATCACCACTGGAGACCAGCGTGGGTTTTTATTGATCCAGGAGCTGCATGTGAGACTATATGTCATGTAAGAGTTTTGATGAAAATATCAGAGCTGCTGTCACTCTGAACAGCACCAAAGGTTGGCCTGCTGATCCCTAATCAAAGTTTTTGGTATGCTTCTATGACAAAGCCTGTAATTCAGAGTGAAAGTTCTCCACAGGGGCCAGTGTCATATCAATCTTATTTAACATCTACTTAAATGTTATTCCTGCTATCTACAATCAGTACACAAGTTCAGCTGCTCAGACAGAATGCATCTTGCCCCTCTTAGCTCCTTGATCATGTCAGTGAATTATTCCTGTCATTTTCCTCACCTTTTTTCTCTACCTTTACTCTTGTCTGTCTTTAGACTTTGTGTCATATTGAATTTATCTTGAATTCCAGCTAGAGACAAAAAAAAAAAAAAAGCAAGTTTGCTTTGTGAAATGCCTCACACAATTTCAGGGTGTCAAAGGGGGAAATCGACATTTGCTTGCTGAGAGTGAAATGCCTGCATGAAGACAACTCATCACTCCTGTGTTCACTCCCCATTCTCCCCCTTATGCTTCCCAAGAAAAGTGATACTTCATGATATATCTTGGCACCATGGAGTTTACTTGATAATTTCATTTTTGGGGAATGTTTTGACCAAGTACAAAGATTAATATGGAGAGAAGGATGGAGTTGTTTGATAGCGAAAATGTGTTTATTGACACTGCCAAGTGGAATGGATAAAGTATGAGAATTGTGGTTTTCTTGCTCAAGTAAAGGCAGTGGTGTGTGGCTCAAGAATATTTTCAAAGTATCTCAAATGATCTGATTTAACAATTACTTGATTATCTGCATCTGTGGCTTTAACCCAGGAGGAATTTATAAAAGTGCTTTTAAAATTTGAGTTATTGCCTCCATTAAGTTGGCTAAAAAGAACCAATTCATTACATTAAAGATTGTTAAATGTCACAGCTGCACTGGTGTCTTATTCAGTATATACCAGACTAATATAAGGCAAGAATTTCAGGTAAATATTGAAAGTTAAATTATGACCCTAGAGCTAACACAGCCTAATCCACTACTTCAGTTCAACTATAATTCCCCCTTCTTTTCCAGGAAGAGAGTTATTCCTGAAGAGGTACATTTAACATTTGCTTCAACCTCCATATTTTCATAATTTTGTATAGTCTGCCAAAAAAAAAAATGGTATCACATGTGATAAAAAAGTCAACAAAATAACAACTTTTATTTTACTGTTTGTATGCAATGACTAATCAGCTCTATAAATTCCCACAACTCTGCTATTCTAGGTACTGACAGGTTTTGCATAGGCTGTACTGATCCTTATCAAGAGTGTGAATCCAAGTGAATAACTTATTATTATCAGAGGTGTTGATTTTATTCAGTCTGCAGTAACAAGTTTTCAGGAAATTTGTTAAGGCTGCATTTATATTCAAAACTCTTATTTTTAGAGTTCTGTCAATCCAAAAAATGTTAAAAATCCATGTTAGTCATTTAATGTGCAGTTCATCTCACCTAATATCTGGAAATCTAAAAAATAAATATCTACATCTGAGCAGGTCACCCTGACCTCTCTTGATAGTCAGTAATAAAAAATAGGCATTTTCAGAGGATGATTCATAAAATCTGTCTCATCTCCAGTTTTAGAATCCTAGGGTACACTTTAGTGCTCCCTTTTTCTGTCCATTACATCCTTTCCTTGGGTAGGCTCAAACTCAGGTATATAACACACTGTTAAAATGTCTCAGCTGCAGCAGGTGGATCCTAATTCTCAGCAATTTATGAGTTATTAGAAAGTTTTACACATATAAGACCTAAAATTTGATCAGCAAGAACTTTAAGTGCTCCAAACCCTGTATTTAGACAGCAAAATCAACAATTTAAAAATGTGTCCAAAACATAATGTTGCTTCCTTCAAACACAGACTTCTAATGGATTAATAAATCTTAGAGGAAGGATTTTGATTTTCTTCATTGTAGAAGTACCCTGGCATGGAAAATAAGGATGACTCTATGGACTGAATCTGTTGGTTTTGCAGTATTTCTGTGTTTGAATTGTGATGGAGTTTGCACACTGAGGTAAACAACAAGTCTCAGGATATACTTTATATTATTCAAGATATAGTTAAACATTTCATACCAAATTAAAAAANGAACTAGATTTTACCTTCTGAAGCCTATTTCAGATCTAGATTTACAAAAATAAAAAAAAAAAAAAAAAAAAGGTAAATGAAAACAAAAAAACACACAAAAAGACATAGATCAAATAACTCCCCATCTATATTATATGAAATGCCAAGTAAATTAAAAAAAAATTAAAAACAAGTGATAAATATCTACTTTAGCAGCTAAAACTGAGACATAAATAAAAACTTACCTAATGGTTTATTTAAATTAGGCAAGTCAAAACTAAAGATATGATTTATTTTTAAACACTGATGTTTTTCTTACAAACAGCCTAATTTCAAATTGCCAATTAATTTCAACTGTTCATGGATATGAAGCTTCAGATTGAGTCTTATAAATGCAGCAGTATTCATTAAAAATTCCCACAGGAATGCCATAAACCAACACTCGAGGAAAATTCTGCTTGGCTGTGAAAACAGTGTGCCTGTCACAGCTTTCAAAAGATGCTCTTGCTCCAATGGACTAAATGCTAATGCAGATCCACCTAAGGATCCCACCTGATCCAAAAGGTCTTGATCTTTTCTCCAAATTTTGTTTTAGTTCAGTTTAACAGGACTTGAACAGACTGCACACCATCAATAACAGAATTCTGACAGCTTTGGTTGCTCTTTGTCACTGTACCTATTTGTAGTTGTTTAAACTCTTCTTTAACAGAACTCGGTGACCTCTTGGACTCAGAATTTGGAGGCCACCTAACACAAATCCCAATGGCAGTGACTCCTCCCAACAGGAAGAAATTAAAAAGTAATAAAGCTATTTCTGAAAGCCACCCTGTAATAATTATGCTGTGGGTTTTGCCCTTGTAAAATAATTAGAGAAATGTAACACATAGTCACACACTTTTTCCTCAATTATTCTAATCACTTTTGAGTTTTGCAGATAGTCCTACAAAAAGTTTCCAGTGCTCAACAGCAGTTGCTCCAAGGAATTTGGCAATTACTACTTTAAACCAGTCCAGCCAGGATATTGCATCAGTTTTAACAAAAATAAAATATTTGATACTTTAAAAGTGAATTTTAATGTTCTAAGGATATTTTTATGAAGGGAGGAATCTTAGTTTCATAAAATTTTAATGCAGCATAGTAGATTTAGTTGACTGATAAAAGCATGCACAATTGAATTTTTCTGTCTGGATTTTTGGGTGGGTCATTGTAATTGAACATAATATTATTAAACCATTCGACCTTCTGCAACAGTTTTAGAGTGAATGAGGAGTGATACATTTGGTTTTGAGAACTCCTTTAAGAAAAAGAAAAGTTAAAAAATAAATTTCTATATGTATTTGTGGTTTTATTTGCATATGTATGTATTTCCCTTATTTCTAGCACTTCATGTTTAATTTGATAGCAACAGCTCTTGATTTTCTCTCTCACAGAAACACCAGAACATGTTTATATAATTTAATTCTATTCTGTCCTAGCAAATTCTAGCTTTATATGATGAGATATAATCAGTGAGAAATCACTAAGAAATGCTGCTTATGTTTAAATGCTAGAAATATCTTTTTGTATTTACTGTCCCCTGAATTTACCTGCAGATGATAGTGTCTGATATTTTAAAGCTGTATAGTTGGGAATGAATTTTTCACAAAAATTCTGAGTCTCTTTCTTATATTCACAGTTATCTTCTCAGCCAAATATATCTTTCAGTTAGGTGGGTTCTACTGAGAGATAATCATCTGTCATCTATCCCATGAAATATATTCAAGGTCAAATTAAAGGCAAACAGACCTGAGCCAATGATTGTTCAATCTAATGGAAAGACAGGCTTAAAGAAGAATCAGAGTAATGGTTCAAAATAGATCAAAATATGAAATGAAAGCATGAGGACATTCAGTTACTGAAGTTCAAAAGGGAAGAAAAACCAAAACAAAACACCCCTATGGAGATGCTATTTAATTTATACAAAAACAAAGGTGTCTAAAATTCTTCCACTGTCTACTCTTACATGGTATTTGTAGATGTATTTGCTGCTTGAAATAATTTATTACTCCTTTGGTGGGATTCAGATGCCCAAAATTGGGCACTGAAACCCAGCAGAGATGCCATAAATGATCAGAAACCCTTGTATAATGAGGCACACGACTTAGAAGGGACCCACAGCTTCCCAGAGTGGACTTCTCACTGGACACCTGGCTTGAAGTTCAATCCTGCTCATGTGTCCTGGGAAAGATTTGATCAACTTTATTTGTTGCTTTGAATATTAAATTCTGTTGTTAAGTCCAGCTTGCAGCACTTGAGGGGAGGGGATGCCACTACCCACTTCTTCAGCAGCAGGAGTGGCAGGAAGCCATTGAGGCAGGGAAAGGGAGACCCCTCTGTAAGGATCTAATTATTAAGAAATGCCTCTGCCAGAATTAAGGTGCAAAAAAGACCATAGGCGTAAGTCAATCGTACAGATTTTATTTAACAGCAAATGTGAGGTAGAGAGATAGAAATAGGAAGAGAGGTGAGGAAGGAGAAAGAGAGTGACAAGGAGACAGATTAAATAAAGTTTTCATGACCACATGGATTCCAACAGCATCCCACTGGTCCTCTTCTTCTTGCCTTCCCAGTGGTGTGGGTCCCAGAGTCCTCTTCTGGAGGTACCACTTTTATGGAGTCCAGGTCCCAGATATCCACAGGGTGTAGGTGCCATTCCCAGAGCTTCTTCTAGCACAGCTATAAGGAATTCCTTCCTTTCCCACAGTACACCACAGAGGGAATTTTTGTCTGGGTAGGGTACCCAGAGCTGACTCACCAGGCCTGGCTTCCTGTTGGTGCCATCTGCTCTCATCACAGGATCCCACAGAATTCACAGTGGAATCTTCTCTGCTGTGCTGGTTCCAAACCTTCTCCTCCACTTAGGCCTGGAATTTTAGCACTTTCCTGTTGTGCTGGCTTATCTTAGGGGAACTTTCTTCTCTGGCAGTGTTTTGAGACATTTCACTGCATTCTCCAAGTGGTTCCACTTTCTATCTCAAGTCCTTTGTCAGGCCCCCCAGTCTGAAAGAGAAAGGGTAGATGGCACACTTTTCATGCTGAAAGTGAGAATATATTAATGTTGGGAGGAGGAAAAAAGCTGTCCAAGGATCAGCAGGCTACGTGGGAAAAAGGGAGGAAGGAAAGAAAAAAGAAGAAATTATGTAGGGAGAGAGATAGGGAGTGAGGGAAGGAAAAAAAAGGAAGGGAAGGTGGGAAGACTTCAGCTCTATCCAGACAATAACATTTATAAAGCACAAGCTATTCAAGTTTTGGATATTTGAACAACATTTCTAGCTCAGCTAAGCAAAATATGCCTCTGCTCAATTTTGCTTCTAGTACTACTATTGTTATTTTTCTCACACATAATATTGCAAAGTATTTTATACTTTTTAATCCTATTTTGTAGTGGTTCTTCTATTGAAAGCAATTTTGGATTATTTGTTCTCTCCCTTTCTCAAGCCTGAATATCATATCTTTTCCCATCATAACTTCTCCCATCATATCTTCATGTTCTCTTGGTCCCTTTCCACAGTTCCTCTGTCCTTACTGGAGCTGACAGTAACTCTCAGTTTCACAGAGGCAGTGATTATGTTTAACTCATTGCTTCTCTCTCCTTCAGATCATTAATGAAGAAGTTAAGTAAGGCCATATCCCAGCTAAAATCTTCCCAAACTTAAAATACTGTCCTTTATCACTGATAATTCCATAACTTCTGTTATGAAAATTATAAATTATATGTTGAAATAACATAAACCTCCTCTCTGCCTGCAACCCCTGTGACTGGTGAGTCATTTGGAATATTCACTCCATGTGGCTGTATAGATGTGGCTGTAATCAGCAGGGTAACTTCCACTGGGACCTTCTGAGAGCTGCCAAAAGAAATCTGGATGATGGAGTCACTCATAGACCCTCCAGTTTGATCTGCATCACACAAGAGCCATGGGGACCATTTCCCATTATGCTGGAAACAAATAGTGCAATGACATCCAAGACCAGACTGGTTTAATTTAAATGAGGAATCAGAGGCTTCTGGGATCAGGACTGCATTATCTTCACAGATGTAGAGAACAGTTTCATTTTTTCATCAATCTGCTTACATTAAATTGAAATAGCTAAAATTTGCAAGACTTTTATTCTCCTTGTATAATCATTCAGTAGGATTTACCACAGTTCTCACCAAAATTTGTATTTTACTTATATTTCTCTTCTGCTGCCATGGTCAGAGGTCCAAGAGAGAGATGTATTGCATTGCAGGTCTTCTGGTAATAGGTTTCTCTGACAAAAGAAACAGAAACATGGGATGTAACCATTTATTTCTATGTGAATCTATCTTTTATATCATCATTTCCCCTAAAAGAATTTATTTTTTCCAGATGTATTATTCACTTAGGAAAGTAGGAGATTCAGACAAGGATTTGTGGATGTGCTTTGGGTATGTGATTTTTTTTTTAAACTCAGTCCCAGAAATGCTGTGTGAGGGCCTTACCCTGCATCACTGAACTCCGTGGGAATTGTAGTCTCTACTCAAAGACTTTCTGCAAGAATTCAAGGCTGTGTCAGTGAGCAAGAAGAATAAAATTCTTGTTAATTCCCATCTTAAATCTGATTCAAATACTACTAAATTTATGGTTTTCTCCCTGAGGAGCCAAGAATCCAAAGCCAGGTACCATTAAATGCGTTTAATCAGGTTCATGTTAAAAATGATAATTCAGTTTTCCCTGAGGATAATTAATAGGAGGTGTAAAGCATTTAAAAACACAAAACTATAGATAATACTTTTCAGTGTGGTTCATGGCATCTGCATAAATGTTTTTTTCTATACTTAGAATAGTAAGTCCTACATCTACTTTCATATATAAAGGATTTGTTTAGGATTAAGGCTATGTTACACTACAGTGCTGTAAGGACAGAAGAGTGCCTGTGTTCTCCATCTCCATATTTTAAGTGACAAATTAAATAACTAGGACAAAAACTGGAGCAGCTCAGCTCTTCATGGAGTAAGGACATAAGGGACCCACCATGATTGTTCTGCTCATTCTTAAAGGATATTACATGCTCCAAAACCTTGCTAAAATGACATTTCTCTGACTTTTGTGTGACTACACAAACTCTGATGGTTGAATCTAGCAGTCTGTAACTCTGAGCAGCTTTAGGATAGAAAGGGGGAGACAGAAAGGTTTGATTAACAGCACAAGGAAGAGTTGGTAGCAAAGCTGGGGCAGCAGGCTCAGCCTGTGAGCAGCCAGCCCTGCCCTGTGCACTGTGCAGCCTCTCCTCACTGGGGCTGCTCCATCCTCATCTCTGCACTCTTCTTGGGTGTGCCTGTGAGCAGCCTGGCTGAACCTGATGACTGACCCTGCTCCTGCCCGAAGCACTGAGCTGTCCTGGTGCTGACACTCCTACACCTTATTTTCCTACACAGCAGTGCCAGCTTAGCGTTTAAATTTTGTTTCATTAAAAGAAAAAATTTTTTTTAATTATAATTCATTATTTCTCTTAATATTTTCCAGACTGGTGCTGGCAGAGGCTTAACAGAATCCAATCCCACTTTCATTAGAGAGCATTTCTTGCATTCACCTCACATCTCCATTATGGGCAGCCACAAAATTCATGCACAGCAGTAATGGCCTGGGTAGGCACTCAGAAATGTCCTGCTCATCTTAGGAGTGGTGTAATTGAGAGTAAACACAGATCAGTGGTGTTTGCCCACTCCTAACGTGGGTCCTGCAGGTCTGTCCCACTTCTCCCTGTGTATTCTGGGTGGCTTTTCCTGATTTAGCATCAAACTGCAGCCCTAAGGGGCAGAAGAGGCTTGCTGAAATCATGGCAGCTCTTTGGCACTTCTGCTGTTTTCTGTCCATATCCAACTGCCTTAGCAAGGACTGAGGGTTTGTTTGCTCAGCAATCATGCAAATCATGCTTTCTAAATTTATGGAATTTACCTGGAGTTTATCATTCAGTATATTTTCAGGCTTTTTTTTTTTTTAATACATAAGTATAATAATGTGTTTTTCTGCAGTACTGGGTTTTCCAAGGTTTCTGAAGTCAGAGTAAAAGTACACAACTTTAGTTTCCTTTCAGCTTCTCTCCTGGCAGTGTTGTGGTGTGATGTGACTATGATGGGTTGGCCTTGGCTGGATGCCAGGTACCCCCCAAAACTACTCTGTCACCCCCCTCCTCAGCTGGAAAGGGGAGAGAAAATCTACCAAAAGGCATGTTGGTCCAGGTAGGGACAGGGAGGGATCACTCAGCAATTACTGTCACAGGCAGAACAAACTTGGGGAAAATAACTTAATGTATTACCAATTAAATCAGGGCAAGATACTGGAAAACAAAAGCTAATCTTAAAACATCTTCCCTCTACCCCTTCCTTCTTAATGGGCTTAACTTTTTTCCTGAATTCTTCACCTCCTCTTCTCCCACAGCAGTGCAGGGAGGAGGGGAATGAGGCCATGGGTGTGTTTTGGAGCTGGCTGGCACTGGATGTGTAGGACACAGGAGAGCTGCTCAGAAGCCTCCCTTGCAGCCCTGCCTGCCCTGGCAGTGACAAAACCTTGACATGCCAACCCCAAAGAGTGGCATTGCTGCTGGGACCAGCTTCTCACTGGTGCAACCCAACTCTTGCTCTCTCAGGGAATGTTGTACTCTTCCTTCCATTCTTTCTTCATCATGTAATTTTGAATTATGAACTCCAGTTTGACAGCAGAGTCTGGACCCTCTTTATTCTTTCTAACTTGCAGTGATATGGTTTTCATCTTGCATTTAAGGGATGGCATAGAAACTATATTTACCAAACAAAATTTGGTCCAGCAGATGTCAAAGAACTGAAATCACTAGCTCATAATTCATTGCACAGAGGCAGTCACCAGCTCAAGGGATAGTCTGCATGTGATAAACAGAATGACTTAGTTTAATAAAGCACACAAGCTTTGAGTTGAGGACTATTTTAGTCCAAAATGCTACAAATATTAGGGCCAAATCTTAAAAGATACTGTTTAGTAAAAAAACTTGTGCAAGAACAAATTTACAAAAAATAAAAAATATATTTATATTTTTTTTTAATTAAATATCATTTATCCATGACTTATCTCATTTTAGAATTTTTGTGGGGTAAAATTTAGAGAACAATTCTATCAACAAATTGAACTTTTTCAATATGTCATGATAAAAACCTAGTGGATTTTTCAAACTAAAAAAAAGGACAATGGTCTTAGGCACAGGGGCTATTAAGGAACTGTAGGTAGTTTGGTAAGAACATCATAAAATTATTTTTTTTTTACAGATTTCTGTAATATCTTTGCAAGACATGTCTCTATTGTGGGAGTAGAGCAGGGAATAATACATTTAGCAGGAGCTGCATCTTGATTTGTTGATTCCAGTACTGAGAATACTGGATTGTGAAGTCATCTGTGCATATTAGCACAGGGAACATCAGAGCCTCAAGTATTTCTTGGAATTAAGGAAAACAAAGAACAGAATTGCTCTTTCTCTCTACTTCCCATTTTTCATTTCCTCTCTCCCACAGAAAGGTAAGTGTTTAAAATCCTGTGAAGCTCTCTGTATCCATCTGCAGCAGGGAAGAATCTTTATTTTTTTGACTGTTTACTCTTTCATAACTGTTTCTTTATAATCTGTGATTCCAGGAGAAAGACAATATCAATCTGTTTGATATTAAGTTCTCAGTGTTCCATTTCTTCTCTTACATCTCTAGGTAGCTTTGACTAGTATGGCAATGGTTAAACAACATGAACTCTCAAATTTGTTTTAAATAATTATACACTAGAAGGGTTACATCAAGAGGTGAATGCCTATAATTTGTGCTGTGCCAGTAGCTTTCAATTAAATCTCAATTTGATCTCTTGGAGCATCCTGGCCCAAATTTGCAGCTAATTCTAACTCGATCTTCAGAATTTAATCAAGTATTTAGGATTGAAGAAAGTAATTTCTTAGGTGCTGCAATGACTTTGTAATCTTCCACAATGAGGTACTACAATGATAAACATGAGCAAAACTAAAAGCACATTTGGGGTGGGTGGCTGAGGGTGACTCATAGATTATATACATATTCATTCTGTATGTGAACTACAGCAGGTGGAGGGGATCACCTGTCCTGTGAGGAAAGACTGACAGAATTGCAAATATATTGATTTTTATGTAAAGAAGTTCGTGAAGATCAATTAAGGTGCAAAAAATAAACCTTTACAAGATTAAAAACTTTGTCAGAAAAATAGGAAAGATGAAATGCTAGAAAGGCAATTGAAGATTGCAGTAGATGTTTCTGAATTTTTAATGCCTCGCAGGATTGAAATCGGCCTTTTTCCCTCTTAACTGAGGGTCAATAGAAGTGTCAGCCACTGAGGATTGTGGGAATAATTAAAGTTATGAAACTATGATATGCAGTCTTGCCTGGACTCTACCATCCCTGTGCAAATGAAAACAACATTTCTGTGCACCTTCTATTTCCTTTAGCTGACTAGCAAGATGCAACAAGACAATCTGAGGTGGCAATGTGAAATCATAGCATTTGTACTTGTGTGGCCTGGACTTGTGCTGCTTGCTCCTGTTTGTGAAGTGTGCTTCACATCAAAAGCAAGCACCACACAACCCTTTGGATTGCTGAGAAGCTCAGTTTGTGATGAATGCATGAGTACTTCTCTGATTGTCTCTCTGTGAAATACATTGAAATAGCACAACCAAATGAAGGACATTTTCCCAACCAATTTGCTGACAGCGTGAAACTTGGTGCTAACAAGAGTTTTGTGATTTGAATGACTTTTAATCAACCCTTACTGGAGAATTTCTCTGTGTGCTGAAGTTAATAGTCACATTCCCTCCGATTCCATTGATTCAGGTCGTGCTGTAAAGGCACTGTATTATTTCTGAAACACAGAGAAATAAACAAGAAGTTGCTGCTGCTGTCTACCCGGCCCTGGTTTACCATCCAGTTGAATCCATTTCTTCTTACAAACACAGGTATGCATATAATTTTGAGCCTACAATGTTTTCCAGCTAATGGGATACTTTTCATAAGGATTTAGCAGTGGCCAAGCTTTAAATTAAATTGAATTAAACACTGAACACACTTATCTATTTGCTCTTGGGTGTCATTAACACAGAGCTAGGAAGGATACTTTTCCCACTGGAAGCATATTTATTCCCTTACCCAAATCTTAAGGCAGGGAGGCTGTTTATTCAGCAATTATAACTCTCCTTTGCTATGTTTTCTTTTGGTTAGTTTATTCACCTTCCATTATCCCTTGCTTTGACACAATTCACTGCAAGAAATAGCCTGTTGTCATTTGTTTCAGTTTAAGTTTCTACTCTGTTCCAGCTCTTGTTACACTGAACTTCAGGTATATTGTGATATTAAGTAGATATCAGGACAGGTGACCTTTGGTCAAAATCAGGAAACTGCTCAAAGTACCAGAAATGTCTTGGGACTGGACAGTCCTCCAAGGTGTGTGAGTGTGAGGTACGATTTTCCAGTCAGCTTTGAGTGATGCCACGCAGAAGGAAAGATGAGTAAGACATCTGGATGAAACTCAAGTGGATGAAGTAGTGGCTGTGGGCTTCGTGAGTGCATGTTTCCTACACAGATTCATCTTCAGCATCTTGTCTACAAGTACAAACTCTGAGTAATCAAGGGAGACAGGCAATGAAAGGCCTCAGTCCATGTTGTGATTTGGAGAACTCAGAAGTCATCTGAGTCACAGAACTGCAGGATGGGTCAGGTTGGAAGGGACCTCAGTGGATCATCTAATCCCACCTGCCTGCTGAAGCAGGGTCATCCCAGAGCAGATGGCACAGGATTGAGTCCATCTGGTTCTTGAACTGTTCCAGTGATATCTCTCAGTGCAAATATCCCCCCATCCAAAGACGCTTCACTGAGCACATCCTGCAGATATTACATAAAAACTATTCTAAGGAGGGATGTGTTTAGGGTCTCCTGCTGACATTGCTCCATTTTATTAAAATCCTCATATTCCCTTGGAAAAATAGGCTAGAATGCAGGTGTCTGGCTCCTCAGAAGAATGAACTTGACACAAGGATGCTCAGACGTCATTCTTCCTCAGTTCTTCCCGCTAGTGCTGTTCTACTTTGCATTTAATGTTTAAAAGCCTTTGGAGGCAAAGAGAATTGGCCCTTATCAGGGTAATCAGGACATGTGCTCTAGAAGTGGGACACCTGGTTTTATAGTTTCAATGCTAATGAACATTTAATTTGCACATAGTAGGACATCAGCCATAGGTGAAACCAAAAAGGATAAAATCTTCCCACAAATGTACAAAATAAAACATATTGGACACTCAGAAGGCTTGAGATGCTTCCTTCATCTCCCTGATGGAAATTTGGACTCACTGTTTCTGTCACCAGGGACACTGCCTTTGCCAGCAGACCGTGATGAATCAAGACTTCATTTAGCATTCATTTTTGCAAGTATCTTAGTGGTTTTTTTTTTTTTTTTTTTTTTTTTTTTTTTTTTTTTTTTTTTTTTTTTTTTTTTTTTTTTTTTTTTTTTTTTTNGCTGTCCCAGTGCAAACTGGAACGTTCCCAGTGAAACCTCCCTGGGTTTTACCACTGTCTCTTCTCTCTCCTCCCCTTTCTCAGTTCAGCAGTCACACCAAATGGCCCCTACTTTGAGCAGGCTCTAACCCTCATGATTAGATTCCCAAAAAATGTCTAAAGAGTCCCTAGAAATCATTCCTAAAATCACCACTGCCCCTAAGGACTAATTCCATTTTCATATCTCTACGTACATCTTGAGCAGCGGGGCTTGTTTTGGTGTTTGTGTGTGAGCACAGCCTTAAGGCTGTGGTCCCACATATTTGTGATTTCCCCTGTGAGCTGCAAGGATGGGTTCCTTCACCTGATAGCACACATAGCTAG
>VZTT01035891.1:8681-26179 GCA_013400855.1 Buphagus erythrorhynchus | reverse complement strand
CTAAGCATTAAAAGAATTGAGATGAGTCTCATGTTCTGAGTTTGACTTTTTTTTTAGTCTCTCCTTATCTGATTTTCTTTCTTCGATGAGTATTTTATTTCATTAGCCTTGGGGAGGAAGACATCCAGAGACTGATGGGAATGCATTTTACTTTTCATTCAGTTAAATATTCTTCAAATGTTACATATGTAAAGCAGCCATGGCTGAAAGTGCATTATAGTATATTTATGGAACTTGCAAAAATACTTAAGGTCCCTCAGTCTTTTTGTAACACCTGAATAATGCCTTTGTTTGAAGAAGTCAGGAGGGTGTGAGTGGTTGTAGTGAGGAGCTGTGTAAGGATCAGTCAGATCTGATTTGGTCAGAATGAAATGGCGAATGAGAAGTCAGAAAGAGGTATCTTTGTGTGAGTTGGATGCCATCTGAGAAAGAACAGATTGACCAGTATGTAGCTTGTGAAGTTCTTTGAAGTGCCTGTATTTGAGCAACTTTTCTACATACAGACGCACTCAGACATTGAAACCAAAGAAGTTCCAAGGCAGACACCTTTTAATATTGATAATAGAAAATAATAATAATATAATAAATAATATTCCAGGTAAAACTTTCCAATCTAATGTTTTTAAGCCCAAAAAAACCTGAAAACTCAGGTTATGTTTGGGAAAATGTCCCAAATAAAAATCTTAAAATGCGACCATATACTGTTTGCCAAAGCTGGAAAAATATGTGAACATTTACAACAGTCAAGGTCAGTTGGCTTTGTCTCCTCCTGATGTCCCTTTCCTCACAACCAGAACTTTTGTGACCTTTCTTGCAGAGACTCTGGAGTAGTGATCCCTAATATTAAAACCTTTTTTTTTCAATAAGCTACTTTTCATTACAGCTCTGACAGACATCAGTAGGGACAAAATGTTAATCTCCCCAATGAAATCACTTGGTTCTTTTTATCTTTTTAATGGTGATATTTTTCTTTCTCTCTTTTTAATTGTGATTTTTACTTTATCCTCAAATAGCTTATCTTTGAATCTGAAATGTGTACAGGGATATCATTTAAAGAGAGCTGGCCAACCTTCTGACTCCATTTCATCTGATGGATTATGTTTTGTCTGTTGATGCCCAGCTGTGTGGGAAGTGCACTCTGGTCTGGAGACTGAGTTTTCTGTGGGTTAAGTTCAACCTGCAGGTTGTGAGAAAGGCATCATTGTTTTGAACCTAGTGATAGCAAAGATACATAATTTCATATTTCTTACCAAAAAAGGAGTCCATCTTGCTCCTGAAGTCTTACACAACCAAAAAGCATTGATCAATGTTTACTTCTGGGTCCATAGTCACAAAAATGTTGTCTTTCTGAATAGAAAATGATGTGATACAAATCCTTAAATTATGAAATAAATAAAACAATGTTATGTACAATGTGCATTAAATGTATTGAATGCACTAAGAGCAATATTTAATGATTTTGCAGGCAATCTCACTCTCCCTGCATGCAGCTCAGGCTGCATTTAATGTGGCGTGTCCTACATGTGGCATTCAGCTCCCTGTGACTTTTCCATTTAGTTCACTGATTTGTGCATTGGTTTTCTTGAAATGCTTAGCATTTTCTTGAAATGAAAATGCTTCATTTTCTTGAAATGCTTCCTTTTCCTTAGGAAAAGGAAGTTTTGCAGCAACTAATCTCTTTCAGGAAAATAATTATAGTGTAGCGCTTTACAAAACAAATATGAAAAGTAAATGTTTGGCAGGGTTAGTGAGAAGAGTTAAGGTTAGGTAGATAATCAAAATTGAACAGTCCTGTCTTTTACTTGTTTGTATACTTATAATACTAATTGCTGCCTCAGTTTTATTTTAAATGTTGCAAGTTGATACGTGGCTTTAAAAGGCACGAACTTAACTTACCAAGTGAATGAGCAATGATACACTTTCAGGAATACTTGTTAAAGAGTCATTTCCTAGTACCACAAACTGAGGAAGTAATTTGAAATGAGTAACTAGTTGATTTAATAAGTCAGCTAATGTACTCTTGAAAGGAATGGAAATAATTTAATATCAGACTAAAATATTTGATAAAGAACCTATTGTACTTTCATCTCTCTGGCTTGAATCAAGTATTTAAAATCTGTGGAAGTGTTTTTTATTACTTTAGTGTGGTTAATCAACCTTTTGCAAATACATTAAACAATTAGATTGGTTGATCCTTTACAGCATGTTTCTTACTGGAGATGATGTAGATGGATGGTAATTTTGACCTTTATTAACACTGGCGCAGTGGTCAGTGGAGATATGTGAATAGTCATGAGGTGCTGATGTAAAATTGTCAGTTTACTATTACTACTGAATGTGTCCTTAGTACTAGAATGCAGTTAGCAGAGCTAAGCAATAAAAGCTGTTTGTTCAGCTAAGGTCCCAAACTTTGATTTTAATATGTTTGACAAGGACTTTCACAAAAAAACCATTTCCCTTCAGGCAGACTATCAAGTGGTTTTTTTGTCTGTTTTTAAGCGGCATTTGTAGGTCAGACAGAAGTATTGCCAAGCTATCTTAGCCTGTTGCAATTAAAATCACCTCCTTCACGCAGTAGTAACAGAATTTTATGTCTTTAAAATATTTTCTAGGTATTAAAATTGAGTATAACAACAGGAATAGATGCACTAGTAGTAATGAGTAATAAAATTAATGCAGAAACCCCCCAGTAGTTATGTTGTTGCTTTTCAGTACTTCTTTTCCAGTGATTTTTGCAATTTTCTTTCCCAGGGAGGACTTTTGCATATGCTAAATAAGCAGGCTTAAAAATTCACTTTCATTGGAAAGTCATTAATGATGGATTATAGTAGAAATTGATGCAGTTATAGAGCTTGTTTATTTTTTTTCTAAAAGAACAACAAAAATTAGAAAAATACATTCTTTTAAAATGTAATGTATGAACAGTAGCAAAGACATAATGATTTATTCAGTTCACTACCTTTCCAGGGTTTTTTCCTTTTGCTGATATTGATTTTTTTTTAACAGTAATGGAATTCATGGTGCAAAGATTTTTGTAATTAAAGTTGGAGTTTTTTCATCAGGGGCTTGAGAGTCAATATGCAGAACAGTATCTGAAATGCTTTTTTGCTTTTTGCTGCCCATCAGTTACTCCCCTAGAAGTGTGCCAGGTTGCTGTGCTGATGCTGCCGCAGGTGCAGTCCCACACGTTCTCAGTCAAGGAAGGCATCTACAGCACTGTCTGCCTGAGCGTCTCCTGGTGTTACAGCTGTGGCTTTTCACAGATATGAAGCCAGATGGCTCCTGCAACCACTGATCCCCCTTACTCTTTCTCATGATATCCCAGAGGGTCAATCCTGCTGGCAGTGTGACATTCTCATCACATGCTTTATGAAAGAAAATGAACATATAAGAGATTGTAAACATAAAGTGTCATAAGATGCCCTAGCTTATAGAGACCTAAGCAAAATAATGAATGTCTACCATATTTCCCTGCTTCAGTTTCTCCTTAGACTTATGGGGAAAGAGAATGTGAGAAGTCTATAATGTCTTTTCTGGTGCTTCTGTTCTCTTCTGATCATAGAGTCACTTTCTTTTTGTTAGTGAATTTCTATCTGCCTTAGCTAGTTCAGCAGTGAGACATTTTCCCCCCTAGGAAAGCATGCTTCTCTTTCCTGCTAAAAAGCTTCCTGTTTATGTGAGACCTGTCCCTGTCTCCCTGACCTTCTTATTTTTAAGTGCTTTTCCCAACACTTAGTTTGATATGTTTCTTCTTCAGACCTGTCTTTCTTCTCAGAAACTGGGAAAAAATCTGATTGAGAAGAAGCGGATTAAGAAAGAGCACATGATGGTGATTATGGACTGGTGAAAAAGTCCATGGACAGTGGGACTAAGCATGCATGAAAAGAAAAGGGGTGAACAGGAATGTGCTTCCAGAGAAAGAGAGGCTGAAAGCATAGACAAAAAAAAGAGTTGTACTCTTTAGACAGTTAAAAACCTGAGGAAAATGTGTAGAAGTAATCAGTGTAATACTTGGGGTTCCAGAGGCTCTTTCCTCTGTGACTTTGATTAGGAGACTGAGCCCTCGGGTATGAAGATGGAATGATAAAATAGGATTGAGTGGGAAAGATTTAGTGGGAGAAGGAGAAGAGAAAATGCAGGGGTAGCATGTAAAAGGCATCACAGAAAAAAAAAGAGGAAAAAACAGGTGGATGGAAAGGAAAGAGGAAACAGACACTAAGAACAAATGGAAAGAAAGATAGACTGTAATCTACTGTACAACATAAAAGAAAGAAAAAGTGGAGCAAAGCCAGAGGGGATAAGAAAAAGCAAGAGATTGCATTGCATTTTACAAAAATGTATTAGAAAATGATTGGGCTTTCCTGCAATTAGGGGACTAGATGAGGTGAGGAGTCTTCCACAGTGCAAATGCTTGTTTTGTGACACTAAGGAAGCAGAATGAGGAAGGGAAGCTCAAAGTAGGGATGGATTAAATTACAATTTGAGAGGCATAAAAAAGGCAAAATTCTAGAGGAAACCTTATAGTTTATGAGTAAAACTCACACAATTCTAGTGTTCATACTTGTGCATTTGAATGGAGATTCAGTGAAGCTATCCACTGTTTAAGATTATTTGTGTGGGAAGCTGTGCTGAGCAATCCTGAAGACAATACTCACAGCCTAATCAGGAGCTCAGTGTGGTCAACAGAACTCTCCCCGTGTATGTTGACTTGTTCCCGGAGTCTCTGACCACTCAGCCCAAAAGGCAAATGCAGAATTTTTGCCATTACAATTTTTCAAGTGTTTCTGAAGCAAAGGAAGTAGTCATGAGCATGTTTTGCCCATTAACCTGCCCTCCAACTAAATTGTTGGTGTAGGAGGAGAACTCTGTGTAAGAGCAGTGAGACAGAATATTTGTGCTATTAGTGTCCCTGGTTAAGGGGTAAAGGAAATAACTCAGAACTTGTTCAAGCATCATCACCCAGCAAACCACACATGAGTATCACTCAGGGAGTGTTTAGATGGCATTCCTATCTTAGGTACTCAACAGTGCAACATCCCTTAATAATATCAGCTAGAAAGGCTGACTAAGAATCTAGGTACTATTTTCCAGTTTTAACTTGTTTCCTTCCCTTTCAATAGGGATGGGTTGATTCTTTATAATGCATTTAATCCTAATGGATACCAGATAAGCAACAATTGTAAGCAAGTTTAGGGCTCTGTAACTAATCAACAGTTGCTAAAATGCTGACATTCCTTGACCATATCTGGTATGCTGTAAGTTTCTACCATCATTTGATCAGTAAGTTACTCTTCATGGTCTTTTCTGAAAGAAAAGTATATCTGTGTTTTCACATACAAGCTCTCTACCCACTTGTGCCATATGTTCCATTTAAAGTTCCAGGACAGGAAGTATAGTAGAGATACCCCTCACTTTCACATCTAATTACAATTAAGTGCTTTGCATTGAGTCAGACTTTCAGCTCTCCAGTTCCAGCATTCCACAGATGAGACTTTGTGTTAGAGAAATCAAAGTTAAGAAAGCTTTGCCTCTGGGTTCAAGTGTTGATTCTGTAATTTCCTTTCATTACTATCCAAGGCAAAACCATGCAAAATGCCTTTTGTCTTTTGTGGATTTTTATTACTATGTAAAGATTTGTAGACACAGTTTAATGTTTTAAAATAATCTAGAGGTCTATGTTACTCTGACCTTCTTTTGGCAAAGGTGCTAAATTCCATGAGCAGAAGCTGGGTTGTGAGTGGAGGTAGAGAAGGATTTGAGTAAGATTTCTTAGCTGTAGCAAGCTGCAGTAACTCTGATAAAGTATTAATTTTTATACTAATAGAGGATTCCAGCATGGTGCACTCATTATTTAAAAACAGTGTTGGTTTTCATGTTTTGGGATTTTTTAAGTTGGAATAAATCATCAGAAAGCTGAAGAGCAGCAATGCTGAGGTCTACCAGAACTGTTGTAGGTGCTACTGGCAGGGTCATTAGTTAGTTCCCATAACCAAACCTCATCTTTTTAGGAGTCTTGATGTCAGTGCAGGGCATTATGTCATGTGCAGCCCAAATGTCCTGTAGAAGGAAGACTGTAACAGACTCTGTATGTCTCTATATCTGATATATATGACTATATTTGTCTATCTTGCAAGCTCTTTGCCTTTTATTCTTTTAATCTACAGAATATAAAGACCTGAGGATGATAGGCCAGAGCTTATGATGCTATTGAAATTGCCAGGAGTTGAAAGGGAGTAACTCAGAGTAGCACTTGTCCCAGACTTTTGTCTTCAAACCTCATGTACCTAGAAGAAGTGGAGGCTGCACATTTATTCACAGTTTTACATGCAAGAGACACCCTGCATTGAAGAAAAAATAGGCAAACAGATGTTAGGTACATTTGCCTAGCCTTTTTTTAGTCCATAGTAATATAGTTTTGAAAAGGTCAAGCTTAAAGTAATATTTGTCATCACATAACATTTACAGTTTCATTTAACATAGCCAATATTTAACAGTTATGAACCTAGCCTTTGTCTCTTTGGATATGATACCTCTAGTTTTATTTTACTACTGCTGAGGATGCTTTTATCTACAATTAAAAACACATTTCTAGTATGATTTTTAAAAATGGCCTTCATTTTTCTTTACCTGCAAGTTCACTTCAGGAAATAATTGTGTTTGGCATTTATGGTACCTAGAACATGAACTACCTGATCAGTTAGACAATTAAATATATAAGAACAAGAAAATTAACCCCTGAAATAATCCTCACAGGTATTCCTGGAAACAGAATTCCAACCAAAGAATTAATTAGGTTGTAGTCTTTCAGTAACAGCAAAAAGCCCAAAGACTCTAAATTAATTTTCTAGCAAAACAGTTATTGCTACAGTTTTTGTTAGATGAATGATGATACAAATATTTGACTAATATAGAAAAGCAATGACCTCAAATGGTGATTAACAGTTGTTTAGATTACAGTTGTTTAGAATATAGATATCTTAATGAAACTAATGGTATTAATTAATAAGGTGATGGATAAAAGGCCTCTGAAATAGTATTCTTCAGGGAAATAAAAATTTAATCATGGCTAGAAGAATTGCAAGTTGTCCCACACTGCTCCACTTGGTGAAGGGTAGATTTAAATACAGGCTCAGGAGACTTTTCTCTGAAATCCTCAAAAATGTGTGCTTGAACCAAGAAATAGTATCCACAAGGAGCTGAATTTGATGCCACAGACTCATTTAATGGAAGACAGTCAACAAATGTTTAAAGCCCAGCAATACTCAGTCACTTGTCATTGCATCTGTATGTGAATGCACAATTCCAGAGCAAAGAGCATTTTATTTGTCCTTTGGAAAAAGAACCTCAAATTCTCTTATATAAAAAGACCATGTATAAAATTCATACAGTCATAATTATGCTGTGCAAAGATGTCCTGTCAAATCATCCTTGTTCTTCTACTTCACTGTAATTTCACCATTGCCATATCTGAGTTCATAAGTAGGTACAACATAACACTGAGGTTAAAAGGAAGGGTCAGTAGCAAGAAGACTGCTTTCTTTCACTCAGCAAGAAGACTGCTTACAGGCATCTTAAGTGTTCCAAGTATGTATATACCAACTATCAGAATTACTTCAAAAGGATTATAAAGAGGTTGCCATTTTTAAGGAGATGAGTGGACAGGAAAATATTAAATAAAGAGTTCTCAGAAAGTAGAAGTTGTGTCCAAATGAAGAAGAAAAGAAAATTTACATTAAACAGGAAGCATTATTAAATGGGAAGCATTGATGCAAGAGGACTAAAAAGGTCCTAAGAAATAACCTGTTAAGGACTTGGAAGTACTAATTAAAGACATTTTAATACATGCTGGAAACAGGAGGTCATTGAAGAGTGTGTAGAGAGAATGAGCCTTGAACAATTAAAGAAGAGTTCAAGTAAGGCAAGGCCACAGGAATAGAAAGATAGAAATTCTAAGCATCTTAAAATAATTTAAAAATATTTGTATACCAGTACCTTTCATTGCAGGGAAGGATTTGGGGTAGCTGTCTAGTGTTGGAATGCAGGTGAAGGAGTTTGCAAGCAGATCAATAAATCAGTAGTGACAAATTTTCAGGGACAAACGCTGTTCTCCAAAGAAACCAGATCAAACTGAAATATGAAATTTCTGAACTTCCTACAGTAAAGCCCTAGTTGTAGAGCATAGGGCAGGTGGCTTAGCCTCAGTGGCAGCCACGGGGACACCAAGAGAGCTCCTGGAACTGCAAGCCAGTAGGTCTGGTCACCACTCCAGGCAAATAGGTGTGTCCTGGTTTCACCTGGGGAGAAGAAACTCAGAGAAAAGTTCTCTCTGTGAGAACTCCCTCTGGGAGCTGATGAGACCAATCGGAGGCTGGTTTAGTTATTGACAGCCTGAAGAACCAATTGAAGAAAGTTAGCTCGCTCCGTGAACACACATTTTGAAGGAGGTAACCCGAAAAAGAGCTGTTTTTCTTTTCCGGCAGCAGTGCAGGTAACACTGGCCTGGCCTGGCTCCACTGCAGGCCTGCGGGCCTGGGGGTGGGGGCAGGCCCGGGCCGGGCCCCTGTCCGGGGAGCTGGCATGGCCCGGCAGGGAGGAGGAGGGGTGGCCATGCACAGTGGCCAGGGAGATCCAGAGTGGCTGATTAAAATCCTAGCTACTCCCCCCTCCTTTTCCAGCACGGCCGAGTTTGTGAAATCTTGGCACAGCTCCAGCATTGCAACCTTGCTTTTGTTTTTCTTGTGTGAAATCTTAACTCTTTCCATGCTCAGATAAGACTTGCAGAGTTTTCAATCCTCCCTTGAGTGAGAAGGAAAAATGAAAAAGCTAAGTTTTCTTTAGATGGAAGGAGAATGAGGAGATGCTGTGAAGATGGCTGAAAATCTTTTTGTAAAATTGTAGGGATGAACTGATATCACACTGAAAAACTTCCTATAAACCTGTCTTGGTTTAATTTGAGTTTCCCGGCCAATGCACCAAAAGACATGGAGAAAAGACATGGGGGGTTGGAGTGTTCCATGTGATAGATTATTTGACCAAAAGTACCTGTGTTGAGAATCTTTGCCCCGAGGAAGGAAGGGGATCTGAGTTTCTGAGGAAGAAGCATGAACAGAGAGAAAAGAGATGAAGAGAACATTTGCTTTGGAACAGTTCATTCTTAAAAGTAATACCCCATGAGTTTAACATGGCCCATAAGCACAGCTTTGGGAGAGCTGTGAGGATGGGAGGAGCTTCACGACTTTGCAAGTTTTTCCCGGGCAGATGCAAATCGTGAAAGTGAAGCCACGAGAGGACTGGGGTTTTTTTTCTACCCTCCCCTCACTTGTGGAGAAGTCCCTATGGCCTGACAAGAAGAATCTTCTCTCTCCAAAGTGAACTGAAAAAAAGACTGTTTAAATTGGAAATTGACTGAAGTAGTCTTTGCATGTTTGTCTTGTTGCTATGAAGGTTGGGAGAGGGGAAGAAAGGGTGGTCTGAAGATCTTACTCTGAATTTGTTTTTTTCTTTCTCTGTGTAGTTAATAAAGTTTTTTTTATACCCTTTTAAGTTTTAGGCCTGCCTTGCTCTTTTGCTCCTGGTTCTGTCTCACAACAGAAAATAAGTATATTTAAATTGGCAAATCAAAACTATGACATTATTTGGTGCATTGGCCAGGAAACTCAAATTAAACCAAGACAAGGTGTAAGCTATAGAATATAAAAAATTGTAAAAACTTGGATAAGTATAATATTTATAGGTACAGAAGTAAAAAAAAAAAAAAAGAGGAAAAGCAGTAAGAACTTAGAAAGGAATTGTATGTCACATATCTGTTGGAATTCTCTGAAAGAAAACTAGTAAGTACGTGGCTCAGAATGGTCAATGTGATGTGTCTTGTTTTCCAAAATAGTTAATTTCAGTGTTATTCATGGAGGGCCTTAAAGGAATTAAGTGGTCAGGGAATGTGAGAGAAGGTCCTGTCCTGGGCTATTTTGACAGTGGAGAGGAGATACCTTTATATTTCCAGCAGGACTTGTGATGGGATCTATGCTGCTCAAAATTAATGATATTGAAACTAATTATGCAAAGTTATGCATTGGTGATGATAAAAAAATTACTTAATACTGAAGTAGATGGTGAGCAGATGAAGAAGGAACTCATGGTACTGAAAGGCCTGGCAATGCAATGGCAGGCAATGCTTTGTGTTATGTTCAAGGGGAGGAGAAGCAGCTTTGCAAAGGCTTTGCAAAGGGGAGCCCTGAGGCAGCTATTGCCAAACAGGAAAGAGAACTTGGAGTCATGATGAACAGTTCTTGAAAAATATCAGTTTTGTGATGGCACAGGTCAGAAGAAGGAATAAAATATTAAAAATTGTTACAAAAGTAGAAGAGGACAAAATGTTATGCATACTTCTGGCATGGATAGCTCATGGCCCACTTAGATTTTTAAGGGTTTTGAACACTCCATATAATAATGAATCTGAAGAAGTGCAGATGAATGTTAGATTGTTCAGAATTATTTTCTCACAAGGGGAGATAAGCAGACTGGGTCTTCTCAACTGAAAATAGGAGAGAAACTAAGAAGAAATAGGATCTAGACCTATACATCTAATTAATTCTGTAAAGAACATGAATGGAAAATAATAATTTTTTGTTTTCTGAAATATAGCAGCCAGAAGACCAACAAAAATTATTTAGGTAAAACAAGCAAAAAGAAGTTGTTTTTCACATGACACTGTTAAATTGTTGAGCTCATTATCATAGAAGTTCTTCATGTCAGATATGTAAATTGGTTTACAAAACTGTTAGACAAATTAAAAGAAAAAACATACAGAAAAAGGATTTTTACAGGCCTTGTACAGAAAGTGTTTTTAAACTCAATAGACTTAATGCCATCTCCCACTTTAAAAATGTAGGAAATGTCATTCCATATTTGCCACACTTTTTTTCCTTGGCTACCATTATTAGCTGCTGTCTGAGCTGGCACCACTCTAGAAATAGATCACTACTCTTAAGGTCTTAATTTTTAGTTCAGTACGCTTCTATATTATAGTTAAAATTTAAATAATAAGAAATTTCAGCTGAAATAGTATTTCTAACATATCCTACAGTAGAGATTATGTGTTCTGATGGCTATAAAGTATCTGGGACCCCTATACTGGAGTTGTATCTCCCAACTTTGGTATCTTTTTACATGACACAAATCAAGATTATAATTTCTGTTATATGCAGAGAAATTGTAGTTTTTCCTGTGTGCTTTCTGTGTGTTCTCTATCTGCTTTAGACACGCCAGTATATGGTAGTGTGCTGCTGGAGAAATTTTCTGAGCACTGAATGGAAATACTTGGGTTTTTAATGAACATGAGTATAGGATGATTTGTCCTATAACAGCACATCTTCAATTCCATAGCAATGTATCTGTGACTCTTTTTCCATTATCCTGCATATTTATGCAGCCACATATATGTGTGAGAGAGAACAACCCTTACTTAGCACACTGCAAGTAAGTTCTGTAGGTGAAAAGCTTTTTGTATTAATACTCAAACATTTATAAATGTTGAGTGTTAGATAAAAATGACAGTGTACTCATTACATAGAAAGACTTGTGGACATGCTGAACTTCAGGCAATATTCCGGTAGAAATTACACTGGGATTCACTGAATTTCATCCCAATAGCATGATGTGAGACATAATAAATACAGGCATAGCAAGAAAATACTGCACTGCTGTCTTTTATGGTTGGACTCAATGATCTTAAAGGCTTTTCCAACCTTCCTCTTATAAAAGCAAAAAAACAAAAACTCACCCCAAAACCAATGCGTAGGTCTCCAGGCAGATGGGGTGGAGAGGTGTCTCTGGGATATCTCTCCTCCAGGGCTTGCAGGGAGAGCAGCAGCAACTTCCCTTGCAGAGGCTAAATCCTGCTGGCAGGAGGGATGGCCAGAAAGGGTTGGGTTAGAGCATGTTCTGCAGTACGGCACAGTTACTTTCCCCACCTGATAGGAAGGTTGGGTTTTTTTCCTTTTTCTCTGGTTTATGTCAGTGGAAAGTTGATGAATTAGAGATTTTTCTAATATATTCTACCAGACCCTTTATGCCATGTAACATTTGAAAACATAGTCTTTACCTATTGCAGTAAAGTCTGGGCACTTCTATAAAGGTTTGTGGCCTAAACTGGAATAGATACAAGGCAGTAATATCTTTCTGTAGTAAGCAAAACATATGTTCACTGTTTTGCTCAGATGAGTATGGAAAGTCTTAAGTACGATGAGGAGCAGCATTGAAATCTATCAGTCCTTCTACTTACAGAGTCCTTCTTCCTGCATCAACTTCTGCATTGTTATCATGAAACCTTTGAACAGTGATTTGTGAAACTGAGCACATGCCAAGGATTGATTTATGTAGTATTTTTCAGAGGTTCCAGATAAAGTTGGGGGACCAGTGGCTCATTTTTAAAAATATGTTTATAATCAGGTTCATTCAAAACTTAAAGTCATTGCCAAACACCACAGTGCCTTTCTCTGTCATGTTCATGTAGCTCAGTGTGGTTTAATCTCCCCATTTTTCTACATCTTTGGAGAATAGCAGATGTTGAGTGGACATAAGAATCTATCAAGTGCCCAAATCTGCCCAGAGTTATAAGTAGAGACAGTGTGATGACAGTTATTCCATTTTCACCGCAAATGGAATTCTACTCCAGTTCCAATTTAGGTTCAGTTACTGCAGCTGTCAGAAAAGAAATCAGACCCTTCAGGCTCCCGTCTCCTTGGCTGAAGGGGACAGTTTAATAGCAGGAAGTCTGTGTTACCATTTAACAGATCCTGGGTTTCCCAAAACAACTGGAATGTGGTGAGGAGCAATTTAGACAAGCTCAGGGCAAAGGTGGGTTGCTGTAGCTTTGCTTAAAAAGCAAAGGAACCATAAACAAAAATAAATAGTGAGGATATGTACTCTTCAAGCTTAAAAGGAGTCTTGGAAACTCTGGTAATTCAGTGAAATAGTCACAGGGTGTATTTTTTTTTCCTGGTTAATCTCTGTAGACCTATAAAGAGATCAAGATAAAACCTGCATACTCTTTCCCAGTTTTGCTTTATCTGCCCTGCCTTCTGCAGGTTGAACTTTTGGGGAAGCCAGAGGTCCCAAGGAAAGGTTGCAGTTGAGCAGATATTTTACAGGGATGGACAGAGACTTGGTGTGTGGCAATTCCAGTGCAGCTATTCCCAAAATGTGCTATGCTCTGCCCAGTCACAGGAAGGGTTGTGATTAACCAGCCAGAGGCGGAAAGAGACAAAACGAATCAGTTGGCACCAGGTTTCAAGCCATTGCTATATAGTTTATGCCATGTTTGGGGCAAAGTTATGTGACTAACACAGGGAAGTTGAGACAGCAACAGGCTTCTTCCTTCAGCAGTGTGCTGAAAGGGCATACTGGATTTTTAGGATGCCCGAGTTCACACTATCATCGGAAAAGCATCACAGCTCCATTGAATTGTTAAGGACAAAGTCAGGGTGACTTTGCATGTGTTGCATGATCTCACACAAACAGGAATTATTACTAACTCAAACAGCTGGAGGTGAAGAGTGAATTTCAGGTGATGAATCTAAGAGAGAAGAGCTCTTTGGCCAGGAGGGAAGATGATTGTGGGTAGGATGCATTTAGGGAATCTCACAAATCAGTAGTAGCACAGAGAAAGGGAAATGTTTATTCATTCTTGTGGTAGCAGAACTGTGAGTAATTTAATGAAAGTAGTACCTATTAGAGCTGAAAGAAACAAAAGAAGATGCTGTATCATATAAGGCATAATGAAACACTTCATGTTGCAGAAGCTGAAAGTTTTTATGAAAATTCAAAGATTAGTTGGATGGGTTCAAAGAACATGATTTTTGTCTTGGGTTGTTCAATACCACAGCTTAGGTTCAGGAAGTCCCAGAGCCATAAATAGCTGAAAACTGAGGTACCATTATGGGAAATATCACTGTGTGCTCATCTTACTCATATGGTCTTCCCTACCTTGCCCCCATTTCAGAAGGGATAGTGGCCTTGAAAGTGCAACAGAAATGCCCATTCTCAACTTTTTAGGAAAGAGGTAATGGAGAAAAAATAGTATTTGAGATCTGAATAATGAAGCAGATATTTTACTAATAACAGGATACCAGTAATCAACTAAACAAGGCATTACTGTAACTGAGAGGATCAAGCATACCATATTACCAGCCACTCATTTTCATTATGAGAGACCTTTGCAGCCCTGCTCCAACTGTTTGGAAGCTCTGTGAGTTCCTTGAGCTCCAGGTGCACTGATAACAGTCAGTTATCAGTGAAGGAAGTCCATCTGAGAGCACAGTGATTTCAAACTGGCAACAAGCAGGATTCCATTGTTCATCCCCCTTCCCCTCAGATGAAAGTGCTTATTTAGGTCACATGGAAAACTAATTTCTCCCTTAACAGATGCCACAAAGTTAGTACATGATAAACTGCATACCGAGTTTTGTTAAATGTTACTTTGGAGTTGTAATTTTGCTAGGTGGTCAGTTGACATTTTTTTACACCATTTCAGAAGGCAAAAGTGGTAATTACCTGTACTACATCTTTTGTTTAGAATAAAAATGTGCATTCATTTGCTATGTAAATATTTATTTAAGTAAGATGCTGCAGCAGAATAAGCCCATGTTAGGTGCAGGAGGTAATGTTCGTGATAGGAGGTTACTTATTACAATTCAACCCCAGCCTATGACATCTGTTTTTTTGTCATTTGGAGTCTTTCTTGAGCTAGGAGGTTCATGCCAAGCTGAGAGTAGAGGATGCCAAAGAGCATCTCTGCTTGTAATATGTGTTAAGATCTTGTGTAGTTGACGTGAAGCGGATTAACATACTGTCTGTTAGCTAAAATGCCCTCAGTATTCTTCAAGCTAGATATAGAAAAAGAAGGGATTTAATAGGAAGCTGTAGCTAACTTCAGGGAACTTTAGGGTCTTTTTAACTTTATGTGGTATAGGTTAAAAATTAAGTAAGGTCTCAATTGCTACTAAAAGACAAAAGGGAATTGAGTGCAATAAAAGTATATATTTTACTTGAAAGGGCTCTTTGTTTTTGTAATTTCCATTTAGCTGGGCCAGCACACTGTAGAGCAAATAGAGCCACTTATAGAATCTAAAATGTAAATGTATAGTGATAATACAAATAATGTACAAACTATGTTCCTTGGTTATTCTCTTCTTTGCTCTTCAGTTGTTATTTTTCTTAAAACATCAAAAGCTTTCCTGTATAAAACCTATAAATGTGATTTTGAAAGGTACCTTATGCCTTTTGTATGTAATTTCTGTACAGAAGTTCTTCTCAAAAAGAATGTATTCATCAGTCTTCATGAGAATGGCTGAAAATCACGGGACCTAAAATGGGAGCCTCATTTATATTTGCCTTCAGGATTTTGAACTTTTCCGTTAGAAGTAACTTAATAGTGATGTATTTTAATGTTTTATATATGCATCTGGCTCCAGCATCTGAGGGTTTAAGAAACTCACCAAGTAGCAGATACTCAACAAGTACAGGACCTATCACAAAATTTAGTGCACCAGTCTTCCAAGATGGCAGCTCCCAACTGTTCCTCTATCAGCCTTCATTGCCACCCTCTCTCCTCTTCAGCATCCTGTCCACTCCCAGCCAGAACTGTTGCCTTCATAATCTACCTTGCTGGCCCCAGCAGCACAACCTTTCCTGTCTTCCTCCATTCTCTACCTCTTACCAGGTCCCACCAAGGTGGCACAGAGCTCAGCCTGATGATGTGTTAGGAAATGAGCTTGGGCTCTGTGCCATTCTTACCCCTGTTGTTGCTACACTTCACCCATCAGAAATGCTATGTTTCTGGAATGATGATTTTGATTGGCATCATCCAGCAGTATTCTTATTCATGAGTATTTCCAGGCTTAGATCTGTGCCTACAAGTACTACTCCAGTTAGTACAAGTGGCAAGGTGAATATCAGAAGGGAACACTTCCCATTCTTCTAGAAGAATTTTTACATGGGAATCTCTGAAGAGGACTTTTTACTTGAATGCTTTGTTATGTTGTACAAAATATGAATTTAGGGCAAGGATCTTTTTTTAGGGGGTGGGGGGCATATATGTGTGCATAGTTAAATAAAACTGCTTCTTCAGGTATGCACAAGTCTGTCTATTAAAGGTGGAAGACGAAGTCTTGCTTCAACCAAAGCCATTTTAAGAGGTGAGCAGTAGGCAGGAGCTGCACACAATGCCACTCTCCCCATTTGTTGGGAAAAATGTAGCAATCCAGAACTATGCTAAGATTTCTCACTTACAGAGATGTCACAGCTTTTTCAGTACTCCAGCCCATTTGCTGGTGCATTGTCAGTTATTTGCACAAGCAGTAAAAATTCATCTGAAAAATGTCATGCTCCATCAGGCAGATATATTTATTCATCCTTACTGTGTTTCTTATTCACTAGATGGCAAGTACAGCCAAATGAGACCTAGCAAATCCAGCAAAGTCTGGTTGCCATAGGCTAATAGCAGGAGATAAAGTGATGCTTTCTGTTCTGACGATACGTAAGCAAGACAGGGATGCACAGATTTAGCTTACCTGTTGCAGCTGGCCTCCCAATGGTATGTATACTGGTGGGGCAGGGTATAGATGAGGTAGGTGATGGAGCAAGAGTAGTACTGGAGTGTTTGCCAAGCAGTGCATCTCCTGAGCTGAGGTGATGTCAAATAGCAAAAATCCATCTGTGATGAAGACATTGTCTGCATTAATGAGGGTCCACATCACAGTCATGTTGAGGAGCTGCAGGCAGACAGCACTAAACTACAGAAACATGAAAAATTGTGTTGGTGCTACACCTGAAGCAGACAGGAAAGGCACAGGGTTGAGAAGGTATGACAAATCCACGCTGCCAAGCTGTAAGCCTTTATTTCCCTCTGCCTTGGGTGAGAACAGTGGTGCAGGATTGTTGCCCATGGGGAGCCTTGGCTCTGGTAGGTGGATTCCCCCCTCTGTGCTCCTTCCACACTGAGCTGACCCCATAAAGAACATGCAAGTCTCAGGTCAAGAGAAGGGTCCAGAGTGTGAACCATTTTAAACACCTGCTAGTTTTTCAATGATTGGTTTGATGTTACAACCTTAGTGATATATCAGGAAGTTTTATGGAGAATCATGGATGGCTGTTACAGAAAGTTTGCTCCCTCTGACCAGATCTATGCTCTATGTACCAGCAGTAGCATCCAGACTCTTACAGAAAACTAGCCAGTGCATGCTGCCTGCACTGCTGAGCAGCTCCTGCACATGCAGTGTGTCTGCATGGGGCTGGGAGCTGCATCTGTGCAGTAGGAATGCACAGCCAAAACCAAAATAAGGAGCTCCTAACTCACAGCAAGGCTAGATACACTTTGTTTCAGTCGCTGGCTTGTAAAGAGCCCATGTGTGGGCTGAGCATCTTAGACGTTTGCCATTGTGTCTGGGCTGTGAGTTTTCACCATCGTCTGTAATTTAGCATGAAACAATTGTAATTTATTC
>VZTT01035890.1:711-18138 GCA_013400855.1 Buphagus erythrorhynchus | reverse complement strand
TGACCATAGGATGAACAAACCTTTCATGAAGAAAACCAGTTTTCATTTTATACAAATCTCTGCTTATATAAAGCCATCCAGCATCTCATATTGCTCATACTGCACTACAGGCCACCTATCCATAACACCTGACCAAATTTTGAAATAATGAACAGATCTCCCATCCTCAAACAAATAGTTTCAGGACTGAGATGAACAAAAAAACCCTAATTCCAGCATGAATGAAAAAAATCTTGTTAACTTCTAACCTCAAGTTTAGAACTCTTTAACGCAGTCCTTGGCACCAGCACATCTGAACAAAATGCTGTCACCAATTTTTTAAAAATCAGTAGAAGCAATAATGCAAACTTTCCTCTATAGCTGCATGAAAACCAGAAAGAAAAGTGACCTAGAAAGTCATGAGGTGTTTCTGTGGTCCAACGTAAGTTAAATGCAAAATATATTTTTAAAAATAGTGTAATACTAGAAAACAAAACTTTCTTATCACATTATTTTGATCCAGATTTGTTTTCCCCTTATTAAGGTTAGATTTTTTTCATGCCATTACCATGCAGGCAGTTTAACAAATGCAACCAAGTGGCAATGTAATGTAATGTTAATATAAAAACCAAAAGCACATTTTATTAATGAATTAAATAAATCATTTCTTCCTGTAATTCACTAATGTTGTCTGGGAAGTTTTGTTTGAAAGACTTTGGCTTAGGGAATAGAAAAGCATGGAGGCAGATTCTTGCTCTTGTTTGGGTTGAATGTTCTGCAATGTGCCAATTCTGCAGTGATGTGAGGTTGCATCTGGATGGGAATATTCAGCTGGAAAAAGGTGCTTCTTTGATTAAACTTTTGAAGTTACAGACCTGAAAAATTTCTGCAGCATTTCCAAAAATTTTTTCCACAAGGGAAACTTTAATCTTAAAAAAGCAAAAGCAATCGTAGATGTAGGAATATTTCACTAAGTTCTTCACCCACGTTCTTCATTTAAGCCACTGCATTCAATATCTGGTATTGTCTAACACCAGCCAGTCCACATGGAGGAAACCAGATAGGAAACCTCAGATATCTTTTTAACATTACAATATCCTCCTACATCAGCACAGTCTGGCACTAAATATGCAAATATATTAGTTAACACTGCCCTGAAAATGAAAGAAAATAAATGGATGTAGTCTCCCTCAACTGTCTTTACTGCAATGCAGAAAAAAGTAAAGCTTGGGTTCTTAACCTTTATTTTTTACATTTTTGTTATATTCAGGTGTTATAGTCACTTCATTCATAAGTGAATGAAGATATGACTCTAGTATAGTTTCAGTAAGAATCTGGCAGTGCTTAAAGCATAAGGCAAACTGACATTTTAAATTGGCAAGAAATTTAATTTTCCAATAATTTTCAGGACTACTTTAGAGGAACTGGCAGCTTTAACATATGTGCCTGCGTTATGAGAAACATACATTTTTTTCCAGATGTCAACGAGATAGCAAATTACTGTCAAGTACCTGAAATGCAGATTTTTTTCGAGGCTCTTCCTCTTCTTTTTTTTCCTCTTCTTCTTCCTCTTCACTATCCGTCTCAAACAAATAATAATTTCCACTTCTGACCACTAAGTGAAACAAAATATTTTCTTACTTTTCTGGAAGATTCTATTCTCAATTCCCCCAAGACCTATGAACAGGTAGCCAGTCATTTAAAAATTCATAACCAGGAGAGGTGAAAATAGAGAAGAAGCAAGAGATGAAAAGGTCTCAGGCCATTTATTTGATGTTGGTCTACAATACTTTGGGCATGAACAAGAACTATACAAGAACTAAGGAAAGCATCCCTATAAGAAGAAAATGTGAGGAAAAGGATTGAAGTTTATCAAGTTACAAGGTTGCATTTTTAGAGAAAAATGACAATTAAGTCTAAATTTATTGGGGACTTATGATTATTTGAGGGAGTAAAAAAAGCCCAGCAGGTAAGTAAATGAACTTACATGAACAGTACCACTGGACAAAAAATACAGAATTTCTCCTTAAAACACTGAGGCAATCCTTTAAACTAGGCAATGGGATGGTATTATTTTGATGAAGTAATGGAAAACCTTGGTTTGTTTAAAACAAATCACTTGGATTCTATTAACATGATTGCAAATGGATTTCAATTTTTTGCCCATGGATTCAGAAAGATTCTGAAACCTTGATACAGCGTAAGTACACAGTGATTAAGCTAGGCCTTATATCCTTGAACAGAAGCAATATTTTTATTTCTCAGATGGCAACAGGCCTACATGAACAAACAAGAGAAACAAAAGAAATAAAAATAAGGTAATGAGCAAGAGAAAAATAAAAATCACAGCATTACATTCAGCAGTGAAAACTAGTAATTAACTGCCACATTTAAGCTGAAATATTTGAAGGAACAGTTACTTAGACGAAAATATACAAAATCTGGACATATGGAGCAACACATATTTATATAAAATTATATCTATCCATCATTACAGGTCTCTGGAAAAGTAACAGTTGTTGTAATTCAATCATACCTTGAATTCTACACAGATCCTGTGTGCACAGATGACCACATATTACTACTTACAAACCTCAGGGTAAGGCTGTGAAATTTGCCAGAATTGATCTTTGGATCATAACTTTGCCATCTAAAACTCCCTCAGAGAGGGAATTTTGTGCCTCATGTGCCCACTTATGATTTTTATCATCAATTAATGCCCTGCAGAGGGACAGAGAGTCCACTTCAGATGCTCTAATTGTTGCACTGAGGTGAAAAGAAAGTTTGGAAATTTCCTGGATGAAACAAATGAATTTTTTGGTGTTGAGCCTTCCAAGAAGGCCCATTTAAAATGCATTGAAGAGATGAAAGTATTTTAAGAGACAGTAGTCTGCAGTTCTCCTTCATAAAAAGGTATCTTGTAGTCAGTAGCAGAAGCTGTCAATGCAGAAGATCAGCTGGGAAAGGTTTGATATTAGGGAAAACCTCTGTGACAGGGCAGCTCTGTAAAGGCTCAGAGTAGCACTCAGGCAGGCTTGGAATGCCTAATCTGGAAGCAAATAAATGTACATTGATCTCCCTACAAAATTTTTAGATTAAAGTGTATCTGAGGGGACACTCCAATGTAGCAGTTACATCCCTTTTACAGCTCAAGGGAGAGGTATGATTGAATAGCAATAATGCATTCTTGCACACATCAAAATGGAGCAAGTGGCGTGTCAGTCACCTACAAGGCTTCCTGAAGACACCAAGTTTTACTGGTAACACAATTCATGGTCAGACTGGACTTGGGAGACCCCTCTTGGACTGCAAAAAGTGGCTTCCTCCTACTGAGAAAAGGGATGTACAGACTTCCCTTGTGGGATGAGATGGAGGAGGCAGAAGAGGAGCCATGCAGGAAAAAGTATGATCTCATCATCTGCTTGTGCCCAGGGGGAAAGAGCTCCCCAGGACAGCTGCAGCCACCATCTTTTGCACTACATCAGACACAACTGTGTGACCCAGGAGAATCTAAGCATGTGGTCCTAACTCCTGCTTGTCTTTGTGGGACTTCAAAAATAATCCACAAGCACAAGAGGACCCACGCCTCCCTACAAGGGAGATTGTGAGTGACTGTCAATGAGGAAATCCTCATTAATGTTTTTTATCTGATTTACTCAGACCCAAATTCATGACTGTTTTAATTGCTATGATACACAAAATAAGGTCTCTTTCTGCACAATAAAATTATATCAAGTGATACAAAAATAACAATAAAAATTTAAAATAAGAACTTCAAGCTTGAGTGACTTCAATGTATGCATATATACACCCAAAAACCTTTTTTACTGAGCTGAAGAGCCACATGCTGCAGAATGCTGCAGTTACAGTGGTGTTCCAAAAAGAATGAGTGGGGAATATTAGTCTATTCCCAATCTGCACTTCTGTGAACACCTACTGTCAGTGCTGTGTTTCACTGAGTGTGGATGCAAGCCATGTGACAGGCAACCACTGGTTATAGGGTCAGGTTCTGTGATGTTTCCCACAAGGTTTTGCATTATTGCAGTAAATAATTTCAAGAACACTCAATATTTAAACACCAAAATGCAACTTGCCACCTAAGAACATTAAATAATGAGGATGAAAAAAGTAAAAGCCAAAGTTAGTATCTCTCTGTGCAATTTTTCTTACTACAAAACCAGTGGTGAATAAACAAGAGACCATATCCCATTCCTTCAAAATCACCATAGCTTGAAATTCTATAGAAAAAACTCACAAATCTTAGTTTTTATCTGTTTTGTCATTGTTTTTCTAATGAAATTATGGGACAAGAATTTTATTTTCATGAAGTTTTTGAAAAGGATAGGTCTCTCTAAAGTGGCAGTGTGCCCTTTAGAAAAACAAAAATAGAGGCACAGTTTACTTGTGACTTGATAGAAATAAAGATACCATGTTGTGGTAAACACTGCTGGCAAATATATGTCTGCTGAAGTTATAAATAAATACACATAGGTAAATGAAGCAGTATGTAGATGCGTGAAATTATGACTTGGAGTAGCTCTTAAACTAAATGGCCAAACTCAATATAGACATTCATATTTTTAATGACATGAAGCTGAGTGGGGGATGCTTTAGGTTGGATATCAAGAAGAAGTTTTTAACACAATGAGTGGCTGGGCACTGGAACAGCTCCCCAGGGAAGTGGTCACAGCACCAGCCTGGCAGAGTTCAAGCAGCATTTGGACAATGCTCTCTGGCACACAGTGTGACTCTTTGGGGTGGTCCTGTGCAGGGTCAGGAGCTGGACTGGATAATCCTGATGGGTCCCTTTCAACTCAGCACATTCTGTGATTCTGTGTTTCTATGATTTAACTCTGATCAGTACCCTATGCTTTACATTTAATACATTTAAGTATTTTTTTCACATCTTCAGAGGTTACTAAACAGCTCATGTCTGGTTTCATTCAACAAACATCCAATTGAAGGACATCTGATTTGAGATTGCAGCCTACTCAGCTTTCCTGTTCTACCTAATCCATAACAGCAAAGAACTCTATCATATGACTGGGCTGGGCTACAAACTAATTAAAACATCACAACGCACCAATTATATGAGCGACACACACTAATAATTTCTTGTGCACAAGGCTAGACATATTTTTGCTCTCAGGTAAACACAAAAAAATGGAAATAGCAAAACAACTGGCATCAACAACACATTAAAGTGTCATCAGAGAGATGGAGCTGAGCTCTACACAGCCTAGATCTGGGATTAGTCTTCCTGTGTTACTCAGATTTCTACAGTTGATACTAGAATGACTGATGAACCATGAAAAAGATGTATGATATATGTATATGAAAAAGGAATTATGACTTATCTTAGAATGCATTGGCAAACTTTCACATTCACATTTTTAAATATATTGAGCTTTGCAGTATCGAGGAGTTGAAACCTTTGAGGTCAAGACAGATTCTTTTCAGCACACGTTTAACTGATCTGATATTTTTCTAACAATGCTCAAAGTATCATGAGCTAGCTATGCTTCTAAAACACAGAAGTTCAAAATACAGTTAAATTCTTTGAAGATTGGAAAGTAGAAATCACTTTTTGAAAAAAAAAACCCAAGCCTTCTATCAAGTCACAATCACAAAATCAGGCATAAAACAAACAGGCTATGGGAATGACTTCATTCTGGTCAAGGATATAAGGGTTAAATCCACATATTTGTAAGAGGATTGAGAAAACCTACTGGAAGCATGATCAACCCAAGGCCGCCACCACAGCTTTTTTTTGCCCTTGGCTTTCTCTTTGTCTGCATCTCCTAAAATAAAATATGTTCAAATATTAATTTTACAAAATGAGAAACATATTTCTTACACTGATTAATAATTTTTAATTTCTCTCAAAAGAACTAAAATTTCATGAGCACATCAGATGTCAGGTCTACTGAGTACATTAAATATTAAAATAATTCAAAACCATGACCACTAAGCAGAAATACTCTGGTATATGCAGTAGTTAAAACAGCATTTCACTCTAAAACAGCTAAAAAGTTGGGGTTTGTGTTTAAAAACATATGGTCATACTTGACTGTAATTTAAAGAGGAAAAAAATTTCCCTCCTCTCAAATCTCTTTACATTTCAGGCTCCAAAAATTTTTAAATCCAGTAAATGCTGATCCCAGGTCAATGCTGGAAATGTGGCACTAGATAGGTACGATTTTATCTGTTCCCATGATTTTAAATAACATTTAAAAGCACACAAACATCTCAGTGATTGAAAAAAATCCAGAACAGCACCCAGAAAACATTGCTGGAAAAATGTTGGTGCTACCTATTTGTAAAACTGTGGTTTATAGATAATGACTTTTATCAAAACAAACCTCTGACTCTTTTCAGCTCTTTGCCAACAGCCTGAAGTTAATCAAAAGCGTCCTCAAAGCAAACCATTTTCTCTAAACCTAGTTACAGTACATAACACAGATTTTTTTGGCTGAACTGAGCCTGAAACTGATACTCAGCAAACAATGTTGTTACATGCTGGCAGTTTTCAAGAACAATTTATCACTTGTCCAGCTAGCAGGTCTATCAGATCCTTAGAACTCAACAGCAAATACAGCACAGGAGTAGCTAATGGTACCTTCATCATCTTCTTCAGAAACCTTCCGAATCTCTGGCCCCTCTGAGGACTCCTGGTTCATGCTTAGCATCCTCTCTTTACCCTTCTTGTATTTTTGCTGCCTGGCTTTGATGCGATCCATTCTAGCAAAACGAAGAATCTTATTAGAATTATGTCTTCACCCACCCTGGGAAACAAGTGTTAAACACACACAGCACATACTCTGCACCACTTCTAAGTGAAATATTCCACACTGTTGTTAGCCTTGCCCTTAAACAGGAGTTACATTGCTCTGAAGGGGATGGCTGGAAGGACCAAGATTACATGTTCACTCTGTGGTCAGTGAGAGCTGGGTTTCCTGCTATCACAACTGCTTTCCTACTCCCACTCAACTATCTTATCATAATTTAAAATTGAAATAATCATTGTCACGAGTTACAACACACCAAATGAAGCACTAAGAAAAAAAAGGACTTCTACCTAATGCAGTGCTTTTCCTGAAACTTGCCACTCTGAACCAGGGATTTAGTTGTTCCTGAACTGTTTGTACTACATCTTCACCCTTTCAGATCTTTTGTCTCAGTGGACACCAGTGACAAGTGGTGTCCCTTGGAGGTCCAGTGCTGTATGTCTGGGGATGAAGTGGGATCAAGTGTACCTTCAGCAAATTTGCAGATGACACTCAGCTGGGTAGTGCCATTGGCACAGCTGAAGGATGGGATGTGTTTCAGAGGGATTTGGACTCAGCTCAAGAAGTTGGTGCACAAGAACCTCGTGAAGTTGAGTAAGACCAAATTCAAGGTGCTGCAAGTGGGTCAGGGCAATTCCTGGTATCAACCCAGGCTGGGGGATAAACTGATTGAGAGCAGCCCTGCCAAGGATGACTTGGGGGTGCTGACAGATGAGAGGCTGGACATGAGCCTCAGTGGGCACTGCCAGCCCAGGAACCCAACTGTGTCCCAGGCTGCATCCAAACCAGCGTAGGCAGGAGGGTGAGGGAGGGGATTCTGCCCCTCTGTTCTCATGAGACCCCACCTGCAGTGCTGCATCCAGCTCTGGGGTGCCCAGCAAAGGAAGGACATGGACCTGTTGGAGAGAGTCCAGAGGAGGGCCAGAAAGGTGATTAGAGGATGGAGAACATCTCCTATGGGGAAAGGTTGAGAAAATTAAGATTGTTCAGCCTGAAGGAAAGGCTCTGGAGAGATCTTATTGTGGCCTTTCAGGACTTGGAGAGAGCTTATAGGAAAGATGGGGCCAAACTTTTTTGCAGGGTCTGCTGTGGGGACAAGGGGCAATGGTTTAAACTGAAGGAGGATTGCTTTAGACTGGCTATAAGGAAAAAGCCTTTACAATAAGGGTGGTAAAACCTGGATCAGAGAAGTGGTGGATGCTCCATCCCCAGATACATTCAAGGTCAGGCTGGATGGGGCTCTGAGCAAATCAACCTCTTTGAAGATGTCCTTGCTCATTATAGGGGGGTTGAACTAGGTGACCTTTAGATTTTCCCTTCCAACTCAAACGATTCTATGATTTTGTGATTCTATATATGTAGTAAATAAGGTCTCTGCAGTCTTCCAATGATTCTTCTGTTACAAAGGGGGGAAGAAGCTGTCTTTGAGCTTTGAGTGGACTTTGACACTTGGTTAGGAAGCAGTTAGGGCTTTCCATGCATCATGGTGAGGGAGCTTTGAAAGCTTTCTGCAGTTACCAAAGAAGCATGTTGGCTTCGTGCAAGAGAAACCAAAGTGACTTATGGGCTGCATAAAGAGAAAGAATCTCCAGGCTACTTAAACTGAATGCAAATATTTTCAGTGAAGGTAAACATATATTTTGCACTTAAACACTACCAGGAGGAGCCACAAATAAAACAGAAAGAGCAGTCATGCAACAAGTTTTTCCAGGAATACAGATAACAGATATACAGAGCAAAATTCTAATAATAGTAAAGCATTTCTATAAAAGAAAGTGCTGGATAAACACTGTAAGCCAGTATTTCTATCAAAGAAAGTGCTAGATAAATACTAGCAATCAGTTAAATATGTACATACATATGCATAGAAATATATATATATACACACACATTAAATACATTAAATACATACTGTCTTTTCAGTTGATCCATTGATTTTTTTTCCTCTTCAATTCTTGCCTTTACAGCCTTGACAATTGTAGCCTGAAAAAGCTCAGCACCCCTATATCAGAAATAGAGCAGAGGAGAAGAAAAAAAGAGAGGACATGTTAAATGTTTCTAAGTTTTCCTTATGGCAACTAATCACAGAGAACTCTATGTTCCCTCTATACATGACCTTATCTGCATCAAACAAAACTAATCCAGGGCCTGAAAGAAACAGGATCTAAAATAGTGACACTCTAAAATAGTAACATCTTTACAGACAATCATTTCAAGATCTGGGGCCAAATGTTGTGAACCCTACGCAGCCTGCATGTTCCTCTAGCAGCTGCTCAAGGAATTCAGTTTCCAGTCCTCAAAACACAGAACACAAGTAGGTTCAAGGCTGAGGAAGGATTTCTTTCACACCCTCAGGATTTCTTTAGAGTCATTTCAGCATTATAATCACCTGCCTCAGTCCTCCTGGAAGTTGTGAGCAAGGTCCAGCTTTGTCCAGGGCCATGGTGAGCATAGATTCAGCTTCACTTTTACCCTCTGAAAACTATGGTGCTTTCAATCTGACAATACCAACCCTTGAGCAAGTTTCTGGTGTGACAAAAGAATATGGCTTTTCACCCCATTACATTAGAAACGTAATCAGTTCATTGATTTGAATGTTATGGCCATTCTTCCTAATTCACACATGAGCTCTTGAAGGCTCTTAAGAGCCTTAAAGTCTCTCTCAGAGAAGTAGTCTAGATCTAAAACCTTTCTTTTGTCAAGAATTCAGTAAGAAAAGCTGTAATTTTAGAAGTCCACTCTTTCATTTTGGATGCACATTTCCCTATATAGAACGTATTTTGATATTCAGGATTTTGTTTTATGCTGTTTTCACTGTGAACCCAGCACACCAAAAGAGGTACCAAAAGGCCATATCCAGCATAATTGGGCATCAGCACTGAAATTCACCCTAGAACAAAAGCCTAATGCAATGTGGGGTGGAGGTGTAGGTCTTTTGGTAGCCCTCTTTACAGTGCTGAATTTTGTTTAGTATAGGGAGCTAAACATGTCCCCTTCTTAAGATAGTCCCTGGAAGAGGAAGATAAAAACTACTACTTTTCACTACATGCAACCAAATTTTGCCCTGAAACACAGTCAGAAATCAATGTCCATATGTCTTCTGAGGGGAAAAAAAAGCCACAATACATGTAATCCAATATTAACAAAAGTAATTTCTTAGAAACCTGATGGAAATTAAAACCAGTATTTCATTCCTCATCTGCCTTCATATTATAAACCAGAAGAATGTTTGTGCTAGTGATGGCTCTGAGTGAATGCCTGTGGTGTAACAGGCCCAACAAGGTTAACACCTCCTTGCCAAACCTAGTCAATGTTCAGTGATGTGACATTTTCCAAGAGTGTTCCCTTTTCTTCCCAAGCCAGATGTAAGAACTTTCCCGTCTCCCTCCTCCTGTGACATTTCTTGAGATGGGATTTCTAAGGACAATTGTCTCTAACAGGCTCTAACAGCAGAATATTTTCTTTCCAAGACTTAGAAACTCTGGCATTCTCTCTCATGCATATCGATGTTGAGAGAATGCTGCAACACAATTTCAGAACTTTTAACAGGAGCAGCAGATAGTATTTGGTAGAAAGAATTGTTTAATTTCTATTAGATTCTCAATTAATTTGTTTTTTTGTGTTGAAGTTGGGTTTGCAATTATTAATTTAGCATGGATTGTTTAAATTGATGTTAAAGGACTGTTTTGGTGCTACCTATGGTAAACGGTAAGTAAACACTGCCACCATAAGAGCTTTGAGCTGTTGAATTTAATTTTTTTTAAATTTTATGTTACCTTGATGCTAATATCTGAGAAGCTTTTATATCTGCAACCACGTGAAGGAAGTAGTAACTCATGAAGACTCTTCTTTGCAGCAACAGGAAAGCAAAACATATACTGTCCCAAATGATTCCTGCTTCTCCACTGGGCAGTTTACAATCTAGATTGCCCGTTGCTGGAAAAAGACACCATCAGTGTTAGGAATTCTTTCATAATATTTAGTCAATTAAATAATCCTAGCCCTTAAAATGATTTGAATTATTTTTGATTTTTCTGAAGAAAACTGTCATGCATTTCCATTTGAGGTATAACGTAATTTCTTTTGCAACAAACCAAAAAGCTTCCAACAATGTTATGTCCCATGACAAGTGAGAATTCATCAGAAGTGCACCATTTGCATATAAATTCACCTCACTTTAGTAAGTACTTGAAAACAAAGAAGGGAAAAGGCGTAATTTTTGTTACACTGAATTATTTGATTTCAGTGTTTCCTATAATAGCATATTTCAATTTTTTCTTCTCTTCAAAGTGACTTTTTCTCTCATTTTTTAAGAACACTATCAGCAGGAGAAATAAGTGGTTTATTTTTGTCAAAATGACTTTTTGACTGCCATCATCTAATAATTTTATTTTTCTCCTCCACAACTCAGTTCAATGTTCCTTTCCATTGCATAAGAGAAGAAATATTTGAAACCACAAAACTGCTTCCTTTGGGGTAGGAGGAGACAGGCAGAGAGGAAATCCCATTCCTCCTACCTCTTGATTTTGGCTTGGGCTATTTCTTTCTTTCTTTATTCTCTCTAAGACAATTCTCTTGGGGATATTAAAAAATTAAAACTGGGTTTTGTGGAGCTGGACTATAAACTACATGGCCTATGCTGCCCTATAGCAGGCAGTAGAAGGACTCAAGGGACAGGCTCTGGCTCGAAGCTGGCTTTTCAAGCCAGCAAGCCAATCTAATAGCTCTGGAAGGTCAAACTGCAAGAGCTTCAAAGCCTGCTGTGCCCAAACCCTGGGGGAGTTGAAAACCTGTGTCTAAGTTTCTGCTGCTGCCCAAAAAGTTTTGGATAACACAGGAATTCCTGGGCACTTTTCATCCTGTGAATTTGCATCTTCATGTTTACTTTCTTTTCCCCTATTCCACACTTACCTATTAGGATCCATCATGATGACAGGAATTCAGAATTTTGCTGCAGATTCACTAGGATGAAACAGCTCTTTAAATTCAATAAAAACCCAAACCAAACCCAAAAACTACTAAAAAACCTGCAGGTTTCAAACTGTTAATCCAGGTTGTCAGGACAAAGTGGAGACAAATTAATAGCTCACTGAGATGTGAAGGGTTTTGCTCTCCAAACTTAATTCATCCCATCTCACCTCCATCCACAGATATTATCCACTCCATTCCTTTTATCATCACGTGAGAATAATAATGGGGAAAAAAAATGCCGTAACTCACTATGCATGCAGAAAAATTACCACTTTCATGCCATTTCAGTGAGCTGAACTGGTTTACCCTTTGAACCACTGAGCCCTGGTACACAGGGAGGAGTGGGGGTCCACACTGCACTCAGGCAGTGCAGCTGGGAAAAGGTGCCCTGTCTATGCAGGGATGGACAGTGATGACCTTTTAGCTCAAGTTGCACAGTGAACCAGAGTACCACATCACCTGCATATATGGGAATATGTGTTAAGTGCCAATATCTGTGAGCTGTTCATTTACAGCAAACACTGGCTGTGGGTGGATGTATAGGGATGGTGGTAGTTTTCTCTGCATATGTGTTCTCCCTTGCTCCTGTGAAATGTTTTCAATATTCTGTGTTGCTAATCAATATAGGACCAAGATTTTTCAAAAGGTAATATGTCAAGAGAAGGCACAACTTAAATATGGTAGAAGATTTTAAGGTGATTTTTTATTTATAGAAAATTATGGAGAAAAATACGCTATACTTACGAATATGGTAGCCTTTAACTGTACAAGCCAGGCTAAATGCCTGAATCACCCAGCAACTATTCTCAATTAAAGATTCAATGTAGCCACACGCTCCTATCTGCAAAGTAAAAAGGGCAGTGTCATATAACAAGACACAGCAGAAATAAAGATAAGAAAAAAATGCATCTTTTTACAGTACAGGAGAAATAATACAGCCAAGGGCAGTCAAATTATTCTCGTTACTAAAAGATCTTGGAAGAAAGAGTGGCTTTACTAGTGACACACAAACTAGTCTTAGAATTTGTTTTTTTGATTATTATTGAGATATGTGTGTATGTGGGGTTTGTTTGCATTTTTGCACAGAAAGTGACACATCTGGTATATGACATGATGTGACAACCAAGCAACTTTTATGAATCACTGACTTAATCTTGCAAACATACATGGACAAGCTTAAGACACATGTAGCGCCACTGAATTCCCAAGCATAAAATGAAGCACATATGTAAGCATTTAGAACATTTGCAAATTCAAACCACCCATAAATCAATTTTATTTCAGCATAGTGACTTAAATAAATGCAAAAAGAAAAATGTCTGTTCTTTGCAGTCCAGCACTAAAAATGTTCAAAGCTAAAAAGCAATTGCCAGGAATAAATCTTAATTTAGCTTTCAAAAAGATTGAAATTACTGGCTTGTCTTAATCACCTGTCAGTGCCACTGCAAGAATACATACAAAAGAGTGAATTAATGCAAGAAAATCTTTAATATTTTTGCTGATGAATTTGACATTTAATTATCAAATATATCTGTTTCCACCTGAATTTCACACTAGTTCTAAAGGAAACAGGAATGGAGTTTGTGACTTTGTAGTCAACTTCACTAATTACATTATATCACCCAACTGCATCTCATATTAGGTTTGAAAATTCTTTATTTAAATAAATCATCTAATTAAATGTGCACTACTTATCAACAGTATGACTAATTTTCCACTTCTTACTCATTTTTCACTCCACTGAGATTTTCATGAGACTTCTAAGGAGAGAATTCTAGGCAAAGAAACCAGAACCTGCCCTTTGAAAGTAGCTTGTGAGCTTTCACAAAGCCTGACTGAGCACATGGGTGCACATTTTCCTGTGATGGATATGCACTGCCATTCCCTAGCAATGCTGAATTGAAATGGAGACTGCTTTGTGCTTGCAGGAGGCTGTGGTCCTGAAAAAGGATTTTTAATGGCCACTCAATGCACTGTGCACACTTCCAGTGAAATGAAGTGCTGAGGGCAGAGGAAAGGCAGCAGCTCCCTACCGACAGGATGTTCTTCATGGTGATCACGAAGACGTTGTAGGCAATCAGCCAGTCCCAGTAACGCAGGATGCTCCGAATGGGCTTCAGCAGCAGGTCTCCCCCAAAGAGAAGGAAATAGAAGCAGGCCACCAGGTAGCCCATACAGAATATGCTGATCCTTGTGGTTCCCGTGATGAAGATTATGGTAAGCACAAACCAGAAGAGGTAACTAAATATTATCACCTTATACATGTCTAAGTAGGACCTAGAAGTAAAATAAGGAGAAAAAGTTACCATTTTTTTCTGAGGGCAATGTTATCTTTCCTCTTTCTGCACTACTGGCTGACACTTGTGCCAATGGTCTTCTGGGCATTCTCATTCTTCAATATTTGTGCAGATGCTCACCATTAACATTACAGTCAGGAGGTTTGGTTCATTCATGGGTCTGCCCAGCTTATACATTCCACTCCAGCTCCTTCCTGTGACTAAGCACCTTGCTACACCTGCTCAGGGCGCCATGCTTGCTGCAGGATCAAGCCTTGTATCATGGAAGGGAGGAAAACCTGTTCTCACCAAAATTCTTGGTAGAGAGATATTATCTGGCAATATCACATATGTGATTTAAAGGCTGAGATCATCTTTCAAGAAGTCTGAGAAGTAGTGTAGTAAATCTATTTTAAAAAGCCAATTACAGTATACCACTGAAAACAATTCCATATTTATTGATGACTTCAGCCTGGTCAAAAGACTAGTTTTCATAAACAACTGCTAAAAATATCTTTCTCTAATGGAGATCAACTGCAAAAAATTTTGAGGGGCAAAGGTTTCTACAGAAGAGAAACGTGATAGAATTTATTGAAATGTTTTCCAGGAAGCTGTGAGACAAAGCTATCTGAAATCAGACTGGCCCACAGTGGGAAAGAGAGAGAAACAATTTGGCGTTTTCAGATTCCTTAAAATCTTGCCTTAATATTGACTCAGTGAGCTTTCAAACCAGAATATCTGCCAAAGGCAATACCAAATAGTACATATAGCTAAACACTGCAAAACCAACAAATTCTTAGTTTCCTCCAATTTATAGTATTTTGATTCCAAATTTAACTGTGTTTTCAAAGTCTGTTCACCCAGGCTGTGTAACTACATTTGTCAGGAAACCAGGCAGGGAGACAGAGCTACAGGAGTGGACATATAGCTAAGCCAAACCATGTAAGGAGCAAATGAACTAAATGCTCTGTATGAAGCCACATAAAAAGGCCCCTGCTGCTTGATATTCTCAGGCTCAGAACTTTCTAGGAGTATGTATTTATAGTCTTACATTTATGGTGATAAAACATTAACAAAGAATCAATATGCACTGGGAAAATAAAGAAGACATCAGTCAAAGAGGTCTTCATTAACTTGATGTGCACTAGAAATGGTGCTCTCATTTTTTCTCCAGAAAGTAACAATCTGCTTGATATTCCTTTAATAATAACTATGGGTGCGTGGGATGGCTAAGAAGAGATCACTTTCCTGACACTTCTCTATTTCAAAAAGCTTGTCCTTTGCTACCAACAAAATGCATCAGCATCTTCTGAGAAAAGCCCAAAACTGAACGAAGTTGATAAAAAAACAGCAATGTCTTAATTCTCTTCAATAAAAAGGAACTCTGACTCTTAGAGACAACTGGAACTCTCTCAATTCAAACTTCCCAAAATATACATGTGGCGTTTGCTTAAGTCATAATCAGCAGCAGGTATCACTCTGAGATTAAAACTTCAGGAAATTAGAGAGAATATGAAAAGGAAGACAAAAATCTAATTACTTTTTCACTATAATGGTAGCCATTTGCTATATTTTAGCAGTCATCTAAAAGATTAAATACACCTGTTCTTCTTATATCCAAAATTACATTAAATATAATAGCCTTGGGCATCTCTAAACCAACAAACCAAACAATAAAACTGGATGTAACAGGAAAATTCGCAGAAGGGAGGAGGCACTACAACTGTGTCAAGTGACAAATTATGTAGCCCTTAAAAATGGAAAGCATTCTGATTTTTATAACAGTGCAGTTACAAGCAAATCCAACAATAAAAATGGCTCCCAGGTATTCATCTTGGTGTGGACATCTCACAAAACGGTGTTTGAACAAGTCAGCCAAGGCACACCTAAACAACGAAGACCACAAACTAATCAAGGTACTTCTGTGCTATCCCAAGAAGAATGCCATGCTGAACACAATGTAGAGGACCACTCAAGTGGTTCCAAGGAGATAAAAATTTTCCTGAAATCATGTTTCTTTCAGTTACTATATGCAAAAACTTGTCAGCATAGAGTGATGCATGCCCCATATTTTCATTAGTTGTTTGTATTGATACGGATAGGCCAAGTGCTGTAAGAGCAGGAACAAAGACATGTCTTGGTGGGGAGTTCTCTACATATTACCTCTCAAATCATTTGACACATTCTCATATGTAAGTCTTTAAATTCTGCCTCAAAGCCCAGAACTTTAGGAAGTGAGGAGTTTTGGTTACTTGCTCTGGGATCATAATGCAACAGTAGGAGGCTGAAGGACAAAGACACCCCAACAGTTAAAAAGACCCTACATAAACCCACGAGGACAGCTGAGGTGCTTACCCTCTGTTTAAAAACTTCTATGAAGACAGGAGAAAATGCTTAATCTTGGATAGCATATACTGTGATTTTATGTTTTCACTGCAGACCACACAGATCGTTAGTTTAATGTCATGCAAAACTTCCAAACTCATTTTCTAAGTGTTCTTTAAGTGTTCTTTAAGCATTTTTCAACCACCAAGAGCAAAAGGCCACCCTCAGGATGTGATATTTAACAATACAAATTAGAAATCTGCAGAGCTGGCTCCCAAGGGGACAGTCTCATCCCGTGTCATCCCTTCAGCTCTGCATTTCAGCCCCTTTTTTGGCTTTGGCTTTTTGAAATGGTTTAAAGAAGAAACTTTGCAAAAGCCTATTTACTTTGAGGGAGGACAGAAGGAAGGGATACTTTTCTGCCCATTTAGCCTCTGAACCAACTCAGTGCTAGTGTGATGAGTGCAGAAAGGTGGAAGGGTGCAGCAGGAGGCTAGGAACACAGTCACACATCCAAGTAAGATTAGCCACTACAGTGCACTGAAAGCATCAAACTACAGCTTTTGGTAGCATGACAGCCCCTGAATGAGAAATTACACAGAAGAAACCTGAAAGATTAATGAGAGATAAAACCCACTGATTTTCCAACCATGTCATTAGTAGAACCCACTAATACTCTGGACAACATTTTGGAAAAAATTACTGTATCAATTTGCTCAAAACCAAGGAAGACAAAGTCTGAAGTTAATTCCACACATCCATCAAACCTATTTTAACCTCAGATGGCTCTCTATATCAAATTATCTGGTTTTCTTTTCTAAAGTTTTATAGGTCTTACCATGATTGTTTCAATATTTTATTTCCATAGGAACTAATTTTTTAACTGTAATACAATCCAGCCTGCTGCAGAGAGATTGCTGTAGGTGTAGTTGTTTTCCTGGCATGCTACACGATGTGTTTGACCATGACCAGTCTAGTGTCTGGACCTCTGCCTGCAGGCACCAAGAGCTGCTGAGGCTGCAGCCAATAACCCCTTTCAGGGAAGGTATTTGTCCTTAGCCAGCGCTCTGAAATTTAGGGGAAGAAAA
>VZTT01035887.1:47788-64922 GCA_013400855.1 Buphagus erythrorhynchus | reverse complement strand
TAGCTTTTATTATTTCCATAGAAAATAAAAATACAGCCTTTACCTTACAGATCTGAAAATAATCTGAAGTGAGCGTCTCCTGGATCTCCTCTCTGGGTGTCCCTGCAGCTCCCGCAGTCCCTCCTGGGTGCACGGAGCCACCACCAGCCCCACTTCCACTGCCACCAGCACTGCTTCCAACAGGGGATGCGGCAGTTAAACCATCCAAAACTTTGCGAAAATTAAATTTCTTCATTTTGGAAAAATCTTTCGGAAGATTTGGGGGGGAGAAAGGATGTGTCGTAACACATTCAGCTACATGTAGCGACCGAGAAAGTCTTTAATGGTCCTCTGAGTGAGGCAGCACTTTAAGTCTCTTGTACCACACAGAATGTCAGTATTAGGTATAATTGATTGAAAAATACAAAGGCTTCATTTTGTCAGACGCAAAAGCTACCTGGAAAGTCCTTTCCAAAATTAATTAAATAAATAAATAAATGAAAAATCCACAAGCAGCAGGACTAAGATTTACGTTCAAACAAGGAACAATGGAACAATCGCCATCGGGTTCGCTCACAAAATCCACATTTAGCAGTGGTCAAAACAGAAAAGTAAATAAAAAATTCAACCCGGCATCCAAAACGGTGGGATCCATCCCTCTACCTTAGCTGCCTAAGATCTGCCTTCGGCACTTGATTATTTCAGCAAAATTACCAAAATGCGTCTACATTCAATTTTCCCTTCCCCTCAAAACCCCTTTGAGCCAGTGGTATCTGTGCCCCCGAGGTTTCCGAGGAGCAGATTCCCCGTTCCCAGCTGCTAGTGCGACTCCTGTTTCTGGTTCCCTGCCCACCCCAGCAAATGCCGGCAGCCGCTGCCGCGCTGGGTGCTCCGCTCTCTCTCCTCGGGCTCCACGGCGGAGCGCGAGCCCCCTCGCTCTCCTCACCGCCCCGGCCGCCGCTCCGTGAGGAGCGACGGCAGCGAGCGACCCCCTAAGCCAGTCCCGGCGTCCCGGGCTGACCACCCGTCTCGTCCCTGCGCTGACGGACCCCCCCGCCCGTCGCGATCACCGAGCCTGTGCCGCTGCCGTGCTCTCCCCCCGGAGCCGCTCCAGCGGGACCGGGCTCCCTCCGGCGCCGGGGGAACGAGGGGCGGGACGGGGAGGGGCGGGTGAGGAGCGGAGCGAGGCAGGTGAGCGGTCAGCGGAGGGCGGCGGTGGCAGCTCCTGCCTGCCCGGCGCGCTCGCAGCCGTTCTCCAAGGTACTGAAAGCTCCGCCGGCGTCAGCCGCAGCTCCTCCTCCCCTTTCCTCCTCCTCTCTCTCTCCCTGCATCCCGCCCCCGTCTGCCAGGCCCCGCCTGCCGCACCAGTGCGCTGCCGGCGTCGACGCCCCGCCCCCTGCTCCAGGTTCCGCTGTGGGCGGGGAGGGGGAAAGGCGGGGAAACGTTAGTGATTGACAGGCACCCGCGGGTTCCTTACTGCGGTCAAGCCGAGTGGACGTGACTGGTGGAGAGGGAAGAAGGGGCGATGACTGCGCGCAGCGTCTGGGCGGGCTCCAGATAGGGAACCAGCGATGCCTGACGGCCCCCGCAATCCGCAGCATCTGATTGGAGCGGTGCGAGGATGGGCACCCGCTCCCACCAATAGGAGCGCAGCTTCTCGACACCCCGCCCCCAGCCCGGCTGGGTGGGCGGGACCGGGGAGGCCCCGCCCCACTGCGGCGAGAGCGGCAACAGCAGTGGCCAGGACGCTGCTGACAGGGAGCAGCACAGGGGGTGGCGGGGCTGGCGGGGCCCGCGTTTGTGGCGGTGGGGAGGACTGAAAGTTGGTGTCGCAGCCTCAGCTGCCTGCGAGAGATCGAACAGACCCAAAATTCAGTATGAAGTTGTGTCAGGGGAGATTAGGGTTGGATATTAGGAAAAGGTTTTTTCACCCAGAGGATGGTTGGGCACTGGAACAGACTCCCCAGGGAAGCAGTCACAGCACCCAGCCTGACAGAGTTCAAGAAGTGTTTGGACAATGCTCTCGGACACATGGTGTGACTCTTGGGGATGGTCCTGTGCAGGGCAGGAGATGGACTCAGTGATCCTTTGTGGATCGCTTCCAACCCAGGAGATTCTATGATTCTGTGAAAATGTCACGGGAAGTGACGGTCTTGGCGGTGGCAGGGGTTCTGAGTGAGATGCCCCCATTTCTCGCCGTGGCACGGAGGGATCTGTGCGGGTCGGTGCTCAGCCCGCGCACTGACATTGCCTCCTCGGAGGTAAATCCCTTTTTGCTTCCCAGGAGGAATACAAAGGACCCAGAGCTGCCCTTCCCGAGGCTCGCTCCGAAGCCGTTCAAATCGCTTGGGACAGCTCTGTGGCCTCTGAAGCGTGATCCGGCACAGGAGGTGCACACAAGCCTCTATAAAAAGGTTATTCAGATCAGGAGCAGATGAGGCAGCGATTAAAAGTGACTCATGGCACAGCGCTGTCAACGTGGTTGGAAGCCGAGAACTGAATAAAATGGTGTAAAGAATAAACACATAACACCTCTCCTGTATACGAATTAATCTGTAACACCTCACCAAAGTGTTGTGCACTCCTCACACTTGAGGTGACCAATAAGTGCACACTGGTCACCTCATTTTTCAGATGTTTTAGGGGTGCTTAGTGTAGTTCTGATACCCACTCTAACACCTAATTTGGTTTTTATGAATCTTGCAGTTCTGTGAAGCAAGATAATAGTTTTTATTTCAGCATCTTACACTGAAAGATGCTGAAATCCATGCTTTTTCTTTTTCACTTTATTTCATCTCTTTGTGTTCACAGGTACTCCCCATCTGAATGATAAAAAGATTATAGTAGAGTTCAAAGAATAACTGTGGCTTCACTTAATGCCCTCATGAAAAATAAAGGGTACATTGCTGATGAAACTGGAAAGGTTGATAGGTTTCTGAAGTCAGGAAGAAAGGGAACTTTGTATGGGAAACAAAATATATGAGGACTATGGCAAGGAGACAGAAATTAAAAAGGGCATGGAACTGAGTAAACAAATCTGTAAAGATAAAAGTACAGAGTTTTGGAGAATGAGGAAAAGTCAAAACCCAGTTGAAGCTATTTGAAGAATGTCATGTTCTACTGATACTATGCTCACCAGAGGCAATGCAAGTTTAAAAGAAAGGCTAACAAAACCCAAAAGAAAGATAACAACTTGAATTGTAAATAGGAAAAGGGAAAGATAAGGTTAAAAATGAAATAATTAGGATGAAGAATATGTCACAGAGACTTGCAAAAAGTCTGTCTGGGAGTCGGGGTACTAGAGGAAGAAAATCTGATAACACAATAGTTTTACAGTTCTAGGGAGGACAGAGATAAGACGGTTTGTTTTAAGTCAAGAAAAAGATGAAAATTAGAAGAGTGAATTATAACTTTAGAGTTGGAATAAGGTGCAGACATTTTTTGAATACCAACAATGTTTTTCCTCCAGAGAATGACTACTGAGAGCTTGATATTGACGATTAGATACTACCTCAGAGTGTCCAAAAGGGCAAACAAGGATCCTCACACTGCCAGTGTGATGTTATGAAAACTGACTTGTCAGGAAAAAAAAACAAAACAAAACCAAACTGACCAACAAAATATAATCAGTCCTGTTTATAAACACCAACTGAAGGAAAAAGTTGGTCTCACTACTGGTGCATGTAAGGCATGTATGTCCCTTTAAAGTTTTTCTCTAAGCTGGACACAAATCCAGAAGCAGAGAGAGAATGATGGAAATGTGAGTTGTGGGATGGTGCAGAGGGAGACAGGACAGTGTAGGACATAGGCAAACTCAGTAACAGTTTTGACAGGCACAGAAAGGAGTCCCATTGAGTGACCACATTGCTTTGTTGTATAACAACAACCTAAAAAAGGGAACAATTTGGTTTTGACACAGTAAAAAAAAACTATTGCTTCTTTTTTTTTTCAGTGGAGAAACAAGCAGCAGACACAAGGCATTCTGTTGCTGACTTGTACTGGTTTAGATGGTATTGGTGTTTCAGAGGACACTTGTGAGATTGCCACCACGAGTTTTAATAAAAGTTGATAAAATTAGGAAAATGTGGAAAGATTTTAGATGTTAAATTGATACATACACGAAGTTAAATAAGACACGTCAGTGCATTGTGGGAAATATGTATCTGAATCTGTATTTTAGATAGTAATGAGAGGGTATTCTCTTCAGTGGTTTTTTTTTGAATAGTATCTTTTACATTTAGTAGTCATCTTGTTCTGCAAGGTCAAACAGGAATCAAATGTTAAAAGGATAACAGTTTGCCACAAAGATTTTGCTGAGAAAGAGGATCTTTAACAGCACACACCATCAAAATTCATATGATCTTTCATTCTGATTTTTGCTTAAGGAAGCTTGTAATTATGTGCAGTAATGTAAAAAGACTGGTCAGAATCAAACCCGGCAAATGAGAGTAATATTAATTCAGTGTTCTCTCAATTTGATTCAAGAACTGACCAAGAAAATGAAGAATTGGAAAAGATGTGCTTAGATCAGCTGACCAGAAAATTATAATATAAGAGATTGTATATGTTTTGTGTATAACTGATCATTAATGTTCTGGTCAGTTCTCTGGCTTTCTTGTTTTATTTTTTTTAATAGAAAATCCTGCTTCAGTCTGTGGACTAGAATTCTCTGGCTTTTCAAAGCTGCAAACATATTTTAATCTCAGGTTATATTTTTGGTAGTTAAAAAAATACATGCAGAAGTGTGCAATAAGTGATGGTTTCACAGTTGACACTTTTTAAGTGATTCATGTGAGTCCCTTTGATAATCCATGTATTAGCAGTTAAAAGCAATGATCCTTGAGAGAAATCACTGAATGCCCACCAGCAGCGGACTAGACCACAACCTTGCAACCCTGACAAAGAACTTCTGTGCCTGTAGAGAAACAAAGGAAAAAGAGGTAATCAAATACCAGAAACACATTTATGCCAATGCAGGCAAAACTGTGACTTTGTACAACTACCTATTCCTCATTATGCTGTGGGACATTTACCAATATTACCCATGTTTCTGTGTAATTCCAGAACATCGAATGGCAGCAAGCATGGTGTTCCTGCCAGCAGAGCTCCACTAAAAATATCCCCAGTCGGTGCTGAATATCTGGTTAGAACAGCTTGCTGAACTCTATCAATTAGCCAGATCTTAATCTATTTAATGTGTTTTATTAAGGCTATATAATGCTAATGTTTTAATCAAAATGTCAAGGAGTACTAAATCAGATTCATTAGGAAGGTCCAAGTCTATCCCATCCATGTGGTTACCTTGATCAAACAAACCTGTAATCTCATAAAAAATTGTATTCAGGCCTGCTTGTCAAGTCTTGTTTCCATAAAGCCATGTGGACTTGCTTTCATTACATTCCTACCTTTAACTCCTTATTTATTGAATTACACATAGCATGACTGCTTTAATTCACAGAACATCACTGTTTTGTCTAGTATTACCAAGGATTCCAGGTCTGTTATTACCTTGGTTATTCTGCTTGATTCTTGGAGTAACAGGAGCTTTCATTTTGCTCTTTAAATATTTGCTGTAAAGGGAGTTGTTAAAAATTAACATAAGAAGGCTGCAAGTCTCCTACTCTTTAAGGATCTTTGGATACTCAGGTGCCATAGAGACTGCTGATTGAAAAACAGCAGTGCCATTCTCATCCTACAGAGGTGTCAATGGATAGAATGATAATTCATCATCCTCATGTAATATTAATACATTATTGCTTTTCTTTCTCTTCACAAGTACAGGATGGAAATATTTACCATAAAAATGAGATATTTTATGCATGCTCTGAGACAAGATTTCTTAATGAAGAACCTGTGGAATGTGTCTGTACAAAACTGAGAATGTAATTTTGTAGTAAGAACTCAATTTTGTGCAGTAGGCAAAGTGAAGGTGTAAATTAACCCATGGGTCGAGTCCCCCATGGATAAATCACCTCAGGGCTTGAGGTGATCTGTTCTTGTTGCTGTTGAAAAGGAAGGTCCTGCATCAATTTGAGCCTTTGGGGGGATTTTGTCCCTTCAGCAATTTGCTAGGAAAGTCGATAATTTTATTTTGAGTTATCAAGCTGGATAAGCTCTGCACAGAGTCAGACAAGTCCTAGTGCCAGTGCAAAGAAAGGCAGAGCCATGGACCTGGACAGAAAGATCAGGATAGCCCCACTTTTGTTAAATGTGGTTTGGCTCAGGTGTACACTAAAAATTCATTGTGATGGTGGCCTATTGAGCTGTATTCCAAATATATGCCCTGCTCAGAAAGGGCTGCATATCTCAGTGAAGAGCTGTCTCAAGCCACCTGAACAGCAGCTGGGGGCAAAGAGCCCCCCTGTTGTGACAGAGCAATAATGGGGGTTTTTGCAGAGAGTTCTCCCAAGGCTCTGGGACTCAACTTATATCTGGTTGCTCTGAAGCAGGGATCCTTTTCTAACAGGTTGTGGGGTCCAAGGTGTGACAGAAACCACAGAGGAACTGAAGCCTTGGTGATTGCACAGCAGTAACTTGCTTTTTTACTATAGCAAGTCTGCAAATCCCTGGGATGTCAAATTGAAATAACTTGGGTTCTAGTCAAGACAATGTGAGGCCTTGCCTGGGAGACAAAACTGGTCTAAGATGCTTGATCAATTCTAGAGTAATTAATATATGCCATGTACCATATTGCCAGAGATTTCTTATATAGCTTTATTGTAGTTCTCAGACTGACTTTTTTGTATTCTCTCTACATCCAACTTGCATTGTATTCCATGCACAGTTTTCTAGTTCTTCCTGTTAATCCCTTTGCCTAACGCTTCATTTTATAGATCCCTGTCTGTCACATAGTTTAGCTCCCTCTTTCCCCTCTTACCCCTTCAGTAAGCATTAGATAAAACTGTCTGGCTGTAGGATCGCTGTTGTTAGCAGGCAGTTGTATCGAGCTGCGACGGTAGGGACAGAATTCCTCAGAGGGCAGAGATGCTCTTGGAACACGTGTTTATTGTGTGGGTCATGGGTAAAAGGGGGCCCTGCTACCAGCTGCCAGCACAGTTGATATCAGGGTCCCATGTGGCCAAGAGAGCGACTTCCTGTTACCTTGTGGCTTTATCCCATTCTATGTCGAATATTCTAATTCCCAGTCACCAACCAGTACAGGACACACCTCTTACTACATTTACATGCAGCCTATAGAAACTACTATATTACCATATAATCTACTTTCTAAGTCTTAAAAGCTACCCCCTAATCTACCTTTTCCCTGATACCTTGGTGGGCTCCACCCCTTGGGCTCTTAGGTGTCCCTTTGTTAGATATTGTTCAACCCACCTTCAGCTAATCGTCTTCCTGCTTGGCCATGCTTTACATTTCAAAACTAGCTACCATCTCTATATCATTCACAGGTTTTATATTTTCAGAATCTCTTGCTAAGCAATCACATCTGTAAGCTTTTCCTGTCTCATCTTTCCCTACATCTGGCTTTCCCAGGTCCTGCTGTTAGCCAGGCTATTTGAACTCCTAATGACCCAGGCTTGCAATCCAGCCTGTGCACATCCAACATATCTGAAGGTGCAATTGTTCATTAATATATTTTTAGTAACTGGCACAGGCTTTTGGAAAGCAGAGTTGTTATTTTTGTGCTCTGAAGTTTTAATTTCCACCAAGCATATGTCTGACTTTTGACAAATATATACATTTCTGAAATTTTTTTGTGGATGTTTTCCATTCGGAACATTTTCATCTTCTCTAGGAGCTGCAAAACAGCAGGAGCTGCAAAACAGCAGGAGCTGATGCCTTTTCAAAGTCAGTTGTTAATAGTTCACAGAACAGCTTTCCAAAAAAAGACATCTAAGAAAATGGAATAGCCACTAGCTTTTCAATACAAGGAAATGTTTGGGTCCTTGACCAAATGTGTACCTATCCAGGTAACAGATCCACCAAACTGACCAGTCACCCTCCCAAACATGTTTGCAAGAGATCATAGATTTCCCAGTCATCAAGGATAAGCTTTCAGATAGGGAACTTCAAGCATCAGTTAAGCATGTTAGATAATCTACTTATCTACGTATTTAAATCCCTTGAGAGGAGAATATCCTTTATTAAAGCAAAATCAGTAAGAGCTTTAGCAAGTCAGGAAGACTGTAATTCACAGTGAATATTCTTTTTGTTGTCAGCTTTGCTACAATTTTGACGTTTTATGCCTTTTTCCATTATTGCTCTGAGTGTTTTGCAAATTATCACTGACATCTGAAATAACAGCCAATGTATTGCAAATTGTTAGCTCACTTTACTAGATTCTGCCCTAACAAAGGTCTCAGCTAGGACTGGGCTACTTGTCTTTGTTGCTTTCAAACCCACACAGTCGTGCAAATTTGAAACATAATCTTTGAATTCATTTAAAAGCATAAGGAGTTTAAAAGGAAAAAAATATGTTTAATGAGTCTGCACTTGCTCTGTAGAAAAGCCATCAGCACAGTTTGCATTTTTGGGCAGGTTTCTTCCAATGTTCACAGAAAAGAGATTTCTTATTAGCTGGAGAAAATGTCAGCTGCCCTTCAATATTCTTCAGTTTAAATTGTAGGGTAAAAATGTCCATTCACTCAGACTAGTTTGATGAATCATAGGAACCAAAAATATAACATGTCAGTTCACAAAACATAAGATATCACATTTCTGGCCTATTTGTGAAAAACCTTCATAGAAAAGTCTTGGTCCAAGAGCAGGTGACTGCATTTCGTATGGATAGCCCTTATCAGAGTAGATATTTACATTTAAAATAGTTGGAAAGATCAAAGTAGAGAGGGAGAAGAAAAGCAAAAGTAAAATGGAGCCCACATTCCAGTATTTTAATCCTTTTGTTATTAAGAGCACTCAGTTTTATATCTGCACCTTTCATTTTTAACAATTGATATATTCTTCAAATTGCTGTTGATCTGCAAGACCAATACCCTTGTCTCTTTTTGACTAAACAATTCTTCATAATAAACAGCCTAACCAGAAGACTCCAGGGAACAACTGTTACCCGAGTCTGATTTCCAACCTCCTTTTGAAGTTTATGAAAAAAAATCATGCTGCTACTCCATAGAATCACCCCGTCTCCCAAACCATCCCCGAAACCTGGACCACATCCTGACCACAGCCAAGTCCTTCAGCACAGGACTGCAAACCACCTAATCAGCTGTAGCTGTCTAAGAATTAATGTCATGCTGAGCTATCCCATGGGTGAATCTAATCACTGAAATGGCTCTTATGCCTTCCTTTCCCCCCCTTTAATCTTAATTTAAGAGCAAAGTGAAGGCAGATCTGACCATTCTGTCTCCTCTGCAAGTATTCTATGAAATATTCCATCCTAGTCTCAATACTTTGTTGAAAGGAAGTCTGACAGAAATGTTAGCAGTGAAAATTCAATCAGTCCTAAAAGTTTAAAAAATGTTTCCTCATGACAGAAATGACAGCTGTATTATTCCTCAGCCCTCATTCTGTCTCACAGTCAGGGATTTTCTTTATGCCAGTGTGATATATCAAATAGGAATTTGGTGTGTAGTACCTGTATTGGATTGGATTGAGTTGTCTCAGGGGCTTGGCATCCTTGCTGTCCCGTCTGCATCCTTCAGGTAGTGGATATTTGCAGAGTGCTTTTCCAGCTAAGAAGTTAGTGCAGTGCTGATCTGCAACACAATGCTGAACACAAAGTCTGTCCCTCTGCAATCTGTGTGTATGCAATCCTATTAATGGCCATTTCTTCAAACCTGGAAGAAATGAGATTCCACCTCAGGACAGATCTGAGCTTAATTCTTCAGTGCATAATCAGTATTTAAAATGACAGGAATAATTTGTTTTCCAGTTCAGAAGCTCAAAATAATGTTAATATATTTAAAATATATTGAAGTAAATATCCAAATATAAATTTAATAAGGAAATATCTGCTTTGAAAATATCAGACTTATTTTTTCCAAATGTTGCCTGCATTTTATTTCTACTAGAATCATCTTCTAAACCTGACATACTCTTCCCATTGACTCAACCTAGTCCAAAATAGCTGTCACTGATTTCGACTTCTGTCCTTTATAGATATTTGATGCATTTGTCAGTGGAGAATTAGGCACAGCTGTCCTACATCTCAAGTTATGTGTGATGACCACTGAATCAAAGCAGTTTGCCAAGAAACTGCAGGAGAAGTTTTCTGAAATATTTGGTAGAGACCATGGTCCCCCATTGCAAATTCAAGACTCTCTCAAGCAGACCCACCACCTCATAGGTGAAATACACCAGACTGACATGCTTGCTCATCCCATCTGTGTCATCAATCAATGCTTTATTACCCAAATCCAGGCAAAGAATTAAAAAATCATTTTCTCTATTGTTCTACTAAGTGACTAGCAGATAATTGTATACTCCACTCAGGTACATCACATCATGCTCATCTCTATCCACAAGGAAAATCACTTTTAATCTTTGGCTCCAGCATGAGGAAAGTGTTCAGAGTGATAAATCATATGGAACATTTTGATAGTTTTTCCTAATAGAATTCAGTTTTCTGTATTTTTGAGAATTATTTTCTCATCTCGGTAAAATAAATAAGACTATAAATCCTGATCTAAAGGATAACACCAGGAATCTGGCAGTTATTAAATATCATGCCACCAAAACAAAGTATTGTACCTTTAACTAATTTGTCACATATTTTAGTAATTTGTTTCACCTGTTGGCAAGTTTGAAGGCAAGTAGGTATAAAGGATTCAAACAGTAATTTATCTGGTATTTAAGTTTGCTTAGTGGTGCCTGGGCTGTAGGAGTTTGGGTGATTCATCAAAGGCTCTTGTCCTCCAGGCAGCACAGACTCTGTTTCATTACAAGCCCAGCACTTTTTGAAAAACCAGGAGGAGGCATGCCTAAGCTTTCCATTCCTGGTTAACATGAATACAACATCCCAGCCCTTGCTTTGCATCTACCATGTGCTCACAGACAAGTTGTAAAACCAAAGTTCTCACTCATTTTGAATATTAAGATCCCCAGACATTTTATGGACTGTGTGCCTTCTGAAATGCTCAGTTTTGATCAGGTGCACATTCACATCCTATTCATCACTCAGCAACATAACCTATGGAGGATGATTTGCATTCATACTTGAAATGCTTTATGCTTTCCTACTATGAATTATTGCTTTCATCTCTGAATTTACATACACTGATGCTTGGACAGATTCTAGACACATTTGGAAGGAAATGTGTTTTGAGTGATTGATGGAACAAAGAATGTTTCTACTTCTCATCAGACTATTCTTTAAAATGTATCACTGACTTAGTATTTTGATCACTGCATTTAGTTTAGGCTCACCAAAACTCATTCTGTCAAGGTAGGTTTTTCTTTCCAAAGATTTGTGCTAAAACCCAATCTGTTCTGGATCCTCAATGTTTTAAGGTTTTTCTATTTTGATGCTATTGATGCCACTGTGTTTATTTAGAAGAAAAAAAAAATAAGGCCTTAGTTATTTACAAAGGAACCAAAAAATGGTATAGTTCCTCATGTCCTCTTTGCTCACATAGTTGGGATTTGACTCCTCCACATAAGAAATGGTTTTGTTTCAATGTTGCATTGGGGTTTGTGTGACACGATTTTGATAACAGGGTGGGGACTACAGGAGCAGCTTCTTTGAGAAGCAGCCAGAATCTTCCCCCATGTCTGAGAGAGCCAAAGCCAGCTGGCTTCAAGATGAACCTGCCACTGACCAAGGCTGAGCCCACCAGGCCTCTGTGATAACTTATTTAAGAAGGGAAAAAAAATTATTGGGCAGAAGTAATTGTGTCCAGAGAAGAGACAAGCGAGAATAAGAATATGTGAGAAGAAAATTCTGCAGACGCCGAGGTCAGTGCAGAAGGAAGGGCAGGAGGTGCTCCAGGTGCCAGAGAAAAGTTTCCCCTGCAGCCTGTGGTGATGACCCTGGTGAGATGTGCTGTCCCCCCGCAGCCCATGGAGATCCATGGTGTAGCAGAAATCCACCTACAGGCCATGGAGGACCTCACGCTGAAGCAGGTGGATGCCTGAAGGAGGCTGTGACCCCATGGGAAACCCACACTGGGGCAGAGTCCTGGCAGGACCTGTGGCCCTGTGGGGAGAGGAGCCCATGCTGGAGCAGGTTTGCTGGTAGGACTTGTGACCCTGCAGGGGACTCACACTGGAGCAGTTTGTGAAGAATTGTAACCCATGGGAAGGAGTCATGCTGGAGAAATTTATGGAGAACTCTCTCTTGTGGGAGGGATCCAGCACTGGAGAAGGGGAAAGACTCCTCTCCCTGCGAAGAAAGCAGCAGCAAAAATAACATATGATCATAACCCTCATTCCCTTCTCCCTGTGCTGCTAGGGGGAAGGAGGTAGAGATTTGGGAATAAAATTAAGCCTGGTAAGGAGAAAGGGGTGGGGAGAAAGTGTTTTTATGATTTATTTTACTTCTCATTATTCTGCTCTGACTTGATTGGTAATAAATTCAATTAATTTCTCCAAATTGAGCCTGTTTTGCCCATGACAGTAATCAGTGAGTGATCCCTCCCCATCCTTATTTCAACTCATGAGCTTTCATTATATTTGCTCTCCCCTGTTCTCTCCAGTTGAGGAGTGATAGAGCAGCTTTTGTGGGCACTGGCATCCAGCCAGTGTCAAGACACCACAAGTGTTAAATGCACCACAAGTGCATTTTTCTGTCTCTGCAGTTTGTTCTGGCTCTGTTACACTGAAGGATGCTGCAGATGCAGGCAAACACCGTCCTGTACACCAATGACAGGACTCAACACATCAGCATTTACCTGCCCACGAGTGTGGAGCTTCTGGAAGCTGCGGGAAGTATTCTCTCTCTTCACCAACTCATATTCATCTTCTGCCCTGTAGAGTTTCAGGTCTTCCCAGTCCCTTGATTTTTGGTTCTGGTGTGAATACATAAAAGCTTGAACTCTGGATACATGCTGTATTTGACATGCCAACTGACCCATTTTAATTAATTGTCTTTGGCTCACACTTAAGAGATCACCTTTCCCATAAGTAGCTTAAGGAATCCACTCATTAATCTTCGTAAGCAGCTATTCTGTTCTCACTTTCTCTAAGGCATTTGCTCACACAGCCTCCACACTAGACTCATCCAGCAAGGAAATCCCCAAAGGCTCTTCACTGAGCTCTGGGAGAACCCTACCTCACAAAATCATTCCTGGGAGAAAGAGGTCATTATATTTTATTTAGATGCTCTTTTACCTTGGGAAAGGTAGCCAAATTAAGCTGACCTCAACTTGATTTTGAAGCTTTTCCAACTTCTAGGAACAATTACACAATTACACCTGGAGGTAGGTAAGGCCCTCTAAACAATCATTCTGGTACTACATTAAAATCACCTCTGAATACAAAACTCTGTAATTTCAACCCCTGGCTATCACGCTGAGATGAAGAAATTGCATTAATTTAAGTAAGCTTTGGCAATTTCAAGTATAAAAACATACTGAATCTCAGCTTTTGCCTGGCATAACTTCACAGATACAGAATTCATGAAGCAAGAAGCTCTTGTGGTTTTTTTTTTTTTCTGGCTGCATCACAAATGTTTTTGGAAATGGCTTGTTTGGGCCACATTTTCTTCTGTCACACAACCTGCTCTGGCTTGTAAGTAGAAAGATACTACTGTGGTAATAATGTAGTAAAATCTCTGTTCACACTGGTGTAGAAACAGGAGCTGGCAAACTGATTGCATTTGACAGATGTAGTTGAGTCAATGAACAGGACAGGGTGGATTTTAGAATATGCAATGCAAGGCAGTAAGGCTTAAAAAAAGACAGGGTGAGAGACATAGGAAAAAGCTGATTCAGACTAGATACTGATGTTAGGACAAGGCCATAGGTTTTCAACATTTTTGGGAAGAGAAGAGGGACTAACAGAGAAGGAGGGGAAAATACATAAGGTGGGGGAGAATGGGAAAAATCAAAATCAGCTTTCTGTTTTGGCTGTACTGAATTGAAGTTGACAGCTAATTAGCCCTAAAATTATGTCAGATGAAAGCTGAGATGTTACTTTGGACAGAAGAATGACACCAGTCAGTACTGTGTTTGTCAGGATTGTGATGCTTGTTGAATATGTGTGGATGAAATTACCTTCAGGGAATGTGAAGAGGGAAGAAGAGTTTTAGGGCCAAGGATATGGAACCACCACAAAACATTTCAGATATAAAAGCTGCTTTGAAGGATTGGAAAGTTTACGACATCCTAACCGAATGTGGCTGATCAGAAGCACAGAAACTAGGATACTGTGCCATCCTTTGAGACATCCTTGGAGTGACACCAGGCCAATTACACAGGTTTTCAATCAATCTTCCCTTTTCTTTATAAAGAGGAAAAGAACCCCAAACAACAAGACTACTGCTCTGAGTGTATCAAAGTTGTCATGGGTGACCACTCAGTTGGGCTCTGTGCTGGTGATGACAGGCCAGTCTTGGCCTGACTTCCTCTGCCCTTACACCAGCCACCTCTCCTTTGCCTTGTGCTCCATCCTTGTACCAAAACTCGTGAGGTCACATGTCTAAGTCAGATTAACGTGCTGAACCTATTTGCTTTTTGGCAATGGCAGTTTTCTGCTATATCAGCTTGTTCACTCAGCTCACCCTGCTGTTGCAGAACCTCTAGAGCTTAAAGCTAATGCAGGGGACTCACAGGAGCGTGTGGCTGGGGCAGGGAAGGTACCCCCTTTCTGCAGCCACTGGACAAGGCACAACAAAAAGCATCACTGGAGCTGGTGTCCCTGTCATTAGGGTAGAGAGAAAATGTCCCTGTGAAAATGAAGCAGGCTGTGCTTTAAACCCTAGTCACCAGAGTGCAAAGCTCAAGTTTTCTATTACATTTGCATGTATTAACAGTAAAACTACTAATTGCCTTGTCTTGATGGGTTTTGGTTTTTTGCACATTCCTCTTTGTCTTGTACTAAACAGGATTCCTTTCCATAGGCAGACTTTACATTGAGGTCTGCATGTAGACACTTTTTTGGATACAAAGTGTGAGCAATAATTTTTAACCTCTGAGATGAACAGATATAACCAGGGGCATTTTGTCACCACCTTTAGCTCAGTTTTCACAATAAATAAATCAAAAAATCCAAGTGCTCCAAGCAAGGTACATTTCTTTGACTTTAAGACCAGTCAGTAGATGGAAGGTGGGACAGATCTGCCCATGTAACCTGGGGGATAATAGATAAGAGTATTTTGACACTGCATGTTTCTCTCTCATGTACTGTGCTTGCCTCCTCTCACCTTGATTATAAAGTTTAAAAAAAATCCAATTCTTCACCACCTACACACATTCTGTTAAAATCATGATGTGTATTAACAAAAAACCTTTCCCAGCTGGATGGGAAATTGCTGGTAGTGTTTCTATCAACAGAAGCCAGTTCTTCATTGTGCAGCCATCCACCATGATGCCATAAAACCAAAGCATGCCGGGTTTTACAGTCTTAGAAATTGTTAGTTTCTCATCCACTCCCCCATCCTTCCTTCGTTTTTTTGTTTCACCTCCTCTCTCCCTGGATAAATATAGACTGCCAAGATTATGGGTAGCCCTGACAAAGCGTGATGGAGAGGTGACCAAATTACTCTGTCTCATGATCCATTTTTTTTGGGAATGAGGTGGGAAGGAGCAAGAGGATAACGCAGGCAGACCTGAATTCTGGGCCGTAGCTCCAGAGCAGCTGCAATTACTGATGCTCCCTCCTGACCCTCCCTCCCTGGCAAATAGTTATGGATGTAAATGATTCATAGGGCTAAGCTGTTTTCAGGAGAGTAACAAACTCCATTTAACAAGGAGAAGTTCTGAAACAAGTCCCTTAGATTACAGCATCTTCCAAATTTCAGGAAACTCAGACCTCAGTTCAAATTTCAGTGCTTTCCTGCTCTCATAAGGCAGCACTTGACAGCTCTGGTCAGACATTCTGACTGGGGTTAGGAGGTGATATTACAACTTAGGGCCTCTTGCCAATCTGAAGTAGCTATGCTTCATCTGTGGGAAAGACATGAATTTACTTTACAACATCTTAGTAACTTGGTCCCTCGCTAACTCCTATTATTTTTCTCTGAGATTTCTTCAAGACTTGCAATAGAAAATACTGGACAAGTGAAATAGAATGACAAAGCTAGTCTCTAGGAGGAGATATTTTCTCTGAAATTCAGTCAGTGACAGCTACTGCTTCATTGTGCTTCCTTTTTGATGTGAAATTCAGTTGTTGAATATCACTTACCTGCTTGGGCTGGTAACTAAGAGCTGTAGCCCTGAATGACTCTACATATGCTGGCAGGATTGCTTCATTCTCAGTAGTTCTTATTTCTGCTGCTGTCTGTGAAACACCGCAAACGTGAATGATTGACATGTGGATTAAGTACAGTCTCTAGATAAATTGTAGGTAATTAATTCCCACACCAAAAAGAAACATCTCAAAAACCATTAATGTATAAATAGAAAACACGTATCTTAGTCAAAACAGAACCCACAGCTACTAACAAAAGTAATTCTATTGCTGCTGTGTTCTGAGCCCAAAGGGGACTAAAGCAAGTAATTAATGAGACATCTTCTTGTTTCTAGGTGTTGTGTGTCCTTTTCAGCAGTTACTGAAAGTATTTCCTCTGCTTTCATATATCTTCTCCCACCACTTTAACAAGAAATAACAATTTTCACTTTATAATTAAGACCTGTCTTGCAAGCATAACAGTCTTATCTTCTGCATGGCTGTGGGACCTGTATGACACCTCCTCTCCTCAAAAGGAGCTCATCTGAAACATAAGAGGTGAGTCATTATCTAGGCAGACAGAGCTGGGACTGGAGGATTAAATGCCTCCACCAACCTTTATGGCATGTACCCACTTAAAAACAGCTGGGCCTGCAGCACAGGGCATTTGTTTTAACACACATTGAACTGAGAAGGAAAGGAAAGGAAAGGAAAGGAAAGTAGTTCCCAACGCCTTGGAATGTGCTCATTCCATTGGAAATTTGGGAAAGGAACTGGTGGATTCTAAATGTGAAGTGCCCAGAATGCTGTAATTCCATGGTTATTGTGGCAATCTGGCGGGGGAAGTGGAGGACAGTAAATTCTCAACACCCGAATTGTCATTATTCTATGGCAGTTTGGAGGGAAAATGGGAAAG
>VZTT01035887.1:6455-47750 GCA_013400855.1 Buphagus erythrorhynchus | reverse complement strand
GGAAAGGAAAGGAAAGGAAAGGAAAGGAAAGGAAAGGAAAGGAAAGGAAAGGGAAGGGAAGGGAAGGGTTTTGTCCCTAGGCCCTGGGAGCTCCATGGGGAGTTAGAGGATGCCCAGGGCAAGCATGTAGACATTCTCTAAGGGGAACTAGCACCAACCAGGGGACTGCTCCACTACAACATTTGGCTTGGAAAAGAGAGTAAGCATCTCTTAAGGTGGACAGCCTTAGCTGCGGTAACTGGGTATTTCTCCATTAAGCACCATCAATGAAAGAGTTAACAAGTTCCCAAGAGCTGAGGTACCAAAGCCCAGTAGTAATTTGTTTCCATATTCAACTTTGCTTTGGGATGTTACTGTTAACGTTTGTTTCAGAAGGAGAAGCCAGAGGTTTGTATTCAGCTTTTGTTCGGTTTTTTTTCAGTGACCAATGTAACAAGCTAATTTTAAAATAAAGATGAAAAATTTTCTACCATGTTTACAGTGCCTATCCTGACCTATAAGACATCTTGGTTGTGTTTTATCTTCAAATTTAAGTTATTTGTCCCTTGGGATTTTTTTCTTTCCTCTTCCACTCTGTTTCTTTGCAAGGTAGTCCATGCTCACCTCCATCCTAAACTGAAACTGTAGTGGATATCTTGACATATATGTATAGCAGCTGCTACTATATAAGTGGAAGAACAGACAGTTGTTGCCACTTACAGGTATCAGGGGGACATAGACTTTTCTCTGCTTCTCCAATTCAGTTAAATCTATGCCTTCTGGTCCTTTTGGCTTTGTCCTCCTTCTGAGTTTGTCAACACCTGTCTAAAATCTGACATCACTGGTGCTGCTTCAGTCAGGTATCACACATCACCTGTGCACCTTTGCAAATGGTCTGATTTGGTCTTTGCTGTGAAGTCACCATATAGTCACCAGGCCAACCTTGGGAGGTACAAGGATCATCCAGGGCCTGGTCTGAGTCTGGAGAATGGGGGCTTCCTGACAATGATTTAGAGGCTGGTAGGCAGAGCTCTCTTCCCTTTTTTAATACTTTTGCATCCCTGTCCCCATTCCAGAAAGTTACTGCACAGCTGTGCTTCACCCTCTCTAAAGCCTCTGTGTATGTTCCCTGTGCCCTCCAATGGGCATAGCCACAGCAATAACATATTATTAGTTAGGAGCTGTTCTGCTTGGGAATAAAGCAGAAAAACACAGCACATGAAACCACAGCACGAGTCAACAAAACTGTAATTCCTGAAAATGTGCCTAATTAGAAATGGCCAATTCCATTTTCCCTCATGAAGGGAACCAAGGTCGTATTCTTTTAAGCTCAGGAGACTTACTCATATCAGCATTAAGAAAGTTTTACACTGAGTGCTGGGGGTTTTTTAACAAACAAAATAGGACCAGAGTTGCTGATTCTTGCATTCTTTCATCTCATTTCTATCCATTTGGCTTATGTATGTTTTGAATTGTGTGATCAAAACATGCTTCAATACTCTCCAGCTACATTACTTGTTTAAAGTCATGACACCTATTAATCCCAATATCCATCTGATAATATATTTTGTGCATTTGTGCCAGCCTCATCTAGCAATTCCCCCTTGACTATGTTCTCATTAACCCTAGGACTCTTTTCTGTGATCTCTTCATTTCTCTGTACTCATGTTTATTCATCCTTTCCTTTATTTGTTAGGGTTGAACTTCAATTAATTGATTTCAGCTCATTCTTCCAGCTTGCACTTCATGTATTCTCACCTTCCAGAGCTATGTACATGCTTCCCTCTTTCTATTCTGCAGGGATGGGCAGGCTCTCAAGCTGAGAGGGGTTGCTTGGGCATGACAGGAGACCTCCTTGATTAGTTCTCCATTACTAACACTTATCCTGGGTGTTTGGCTGTTTTTCATCAGGTTTTGTACAAGGCAGAACTATCATCAGTTGACACTCCTGCAGCAGAGACTTGTTTGCAATTTCGCAAAGAAATTGCTTCTCTTGTTTCCTTGTCTTAACAAGGAAATAAGGAAATGTATCCTTAACACAAAGATAAGAGAGGACTCCTAAAATCATAGAATCACAGAATGGTTTTGGTTGGAAGGGACCTTAAAGGTCATCTAGTTCCAGCTCCCCCACCAGAGCACAGATGCCATGCACCTGGCTGACACAGCACAAAGTCATGTAGAATACAACTGACAACAAAAACCAGGAGGGGATAGGGAAGTCAAATACTTGCTCCAGATCTCAGGAGAAATGGAATAAACTGTGTTCTTGTGTGACCTCTCCCAAGAAGATGGACTTTTGTCCTCGTCCAGTAGCAAGAACACAGTAAGTTTCATGAATTTTCTAATACCTGTGTGTTAGCAGATCTGATCCATGTCACCCATTCCACATTTGGATCATGTTTTAAGCTCCTAGCATTGACACTAACAAAGTCCTTGTGCTAACTATGCCATTTTTAACCACTGGAGCCCATGGTACTTGTAGGTCCAAACCCACGACACAGGGAACAAACACCTTTCATTGCAGTAATCCCAATAAACTGACTGTGGCTGGTGTTCCAAATGGCGCTCCTCTTCAGAGAGCATCTGTCTTAAATGTACACCCTTCTGTACCTCTCCTGGAGCCCTTTCTAGTTGCCTGACAGCGAGCCAAGGAAAGAGCTCCTCCCATGCTGGCTGAAACAAGTCAGGGTGCTTGAACAATGCCACCTCCCAGCATGGGAGATCAGGCAGGTGAGTGGGTGATGAGGAGGAGGAGGGAAGAATGCACGTTTGAGCAATAGCCTTTGTGATGTATTTGGATGAGGGTGTTTGTTCACAGGTCCAACGATTTTTCCACCTCCAGCAAACTGCTGACTACCATCTGATGGCAAAATAAACCAAAATTGTGTGCATCACCTCTACTGCTTGCTCTAGGTAGTTTGAAGTTTAGGATTCAGATCCTTCATATAAAAAAGGATGTGATGTAATCCACTTTTCATTCCATGGCTTTCATAGATGTGGGGGGTGAGAAAACATGCTTAGAACAGCCGTGGAGTTTAAAATGAGTGTGTTGGCTGCAAAACACTCCATGGTGGGAGACACTTCCCTGCATTTGGCACATGCTGGAAGAGCTTGGGTTTGAGAAGTACCATCCAGATTTCAGTAATCCACATACAAGGTCATCTCAGGGAATGATAGAAATAGCTACTGTGGAGCACTTTTTGTCCACTAGGCTTGTTAGCCTGTCAAAGAATATAATTAAATTGGCCTCTCAGATGCACTATAAGCCCCAGTTGTCTGCTATTTATCACCTTATTTTGCTGTAGCTGCTCACACAACAACTACGTTATTAATTCCTTATCTATTTTTAAGCAATTGATGCAGTGTTCTTTGTGTTCTAGTTCCCTGTCTTCCACTACCTATATAGATTGGCTATCTCATTTCTTGGAAGGAAAAGTTTAGTTATATTCTTTCCCAGCAGATAACATTTAGGGTCACACTTTGCTTTCAGGAGGGCTCGTAAGTAATCATCAGCAGTTGTGATTATTCAGCTGGTTACTCAGTTTACATTTAGTGGGGCTACATTGAGTAATAGCTTGTGTTTAAGTTTTCTGTGTCTTCACATTGAACTTCATAGATTTGTTTTGTGATTTGGCTTCCTGCTATCAGGAAAGGCTTTCTAAAGGCATTATGCTTTTTGGTAGAAAATAGGCAAGAGTTTAATATCTTTATACAACCACAATAAACCAAAATGCTTTTGGTGTCTTTCCTGTAGTAACTGAAGGATATCCACCTGCTTTATTAACATGAACTAATATGTTCTCAATGGCTCCTCTGTAATAGAAGGATATCACTCTTCCTATCTCTTAGAAAAGGCAAACTGGGATTCAGAAAAGGTGTGGATTCCTCCAAGTTCATTGAGAGCCACAAGCTGTGATTGGAATCTCTAACACCTGCCTTGAATAGTTACACTGGAGTATGTGTAGTACAAAAGCTGCTCAGGACCAGCTTCCTCAGCTCCGTAAGACACTGATAACTCAATGGAATTTCCTCGATGCTCTCTCTTCCTGCAATATCCAGATACACACTTTGGGTGAAATGCTCCCCAAATTTCTCCTGGTTGTTTTTGCCAACCACAGGAAAAAGCATGTGGGTCTAGCAGCCTCCCTCACCTTCTAGATGTAGCTTGTATCCCGATCACCCTAAAATCCTTTCCCTAGAGAGACTTCTTCCAGGATATAAGAAAGAGGGTGTTGTAGAGGTAGGGAAGATCTAGTCACCCAGGACAATAGGCTCTTAGGGGTAGAAAAGTCATACTTTTTCAGGCTACTTTGCCTAAGCTGTGGCAAGACAAGTTACATTGTGCTGATGAAAGAAGAGCATGAATGTTTGGAATTGGTGGGGGACAATGAGTCTTGGAAGTAGAAGTAGCTAACCTCTTTTCTAAGCATCAGTCTCTCCAGGGGTTTCTCCTACTTCTTCCATCCAGGCCTATCTTCTTTCATTCCTCCTTTTCCCAAAACCCTAAACCATGGAGTAGTAAAATTAAGTTTTGCCAAAGTCACTGAAGCATTGAGCTGTTCCTGAGCTATAACCTCTCTGTGCATTTGCCATTTTCCATGTTTCAGTCTGAAGTAAAACTCCCTTTCTCAAAGAAGGAAAGTTCTATAAAATACAGTTCCAGGCCTGGAGGGGAAAGAAGAGTGAATAAACATTCAAAATTTATATTCTTAAAAGTAATGAATTTTAAAGACAATATTGTGCTTTGAGACCTGACGTGTGCTTTTTTATCCTTCGGAGCTCACAAAAGTACAAGTGTCTGGGGAAGCTTTAAATCATGTTTACATTATAAACAGAGTACATTGCTCCCATTCCCCACTCCAGATTAACTATACTGGGATTTTTAAAAGTGCCGATCAGAAGCATCAGCCCCCCTCCTTCAGGGTAGCAAGATCTTCACTAAAATGATCCTGTTTGCCCTCTAGGAAATTCAGCTTCACAGGTGGAATCAGGCCTTTACAGAAGGGCACACTGATGTGGAGGAAGGAACAGCAAAAGGGATAAACAGCTCCAAGCTGCCCTTACTCATGCAGGAATACAGCTGCTCAAGTGTGAGACGCTTGGCCGATGCTCTGGGAGAGGAAGCTGGCTCTCCGCCTGAGCATAGCAGCAGCTGAGATATTAATTCCATGCTGCTGCGAGCACCGAGTTCCCTCAAAATGAAAATAAGTCAGTTGTAAAGAGAAGTGGAGACCCAGGGTTAACTGTGATATCCTGCAGGAGAAGATAATATTGAAGCGTTGTCAAATGCTTTCACATGCCCCGGTCATTTCATCTTTGTGTCAAACACAATGGCCAGGAAGGGAGCACAGCACTTAAGGCTCAGAAGGGAGAGCAGGTAGAGGCAGAAGTACCTAAAGGGCTTGGAAGGTCAGAGAAAAGAAGGAAAAAAATATTTCCATGTTTCTCACAGCAACCTGAGCAATAATCCTGGAACACAGACACAGCTGCAGCCGGCAAAAAAGATGCAAAACCAACAGCAAAATCCTCCTGGGATTAGGAAACAGTGAGGAGCTACAAAACCAGACGCATTTCAGAATAAATTCAATGTTTCAGAAGCAATGATGTGAAAGGCACATGAGCCACAGTAATAAAATGTGATATGAGCTTTTACCGTAAACAGGGAGGAATAATTGACAGGGAACTAAAACAGATCTGCACAGCATGCATAGCCCAGGGCTCTGCAAACCTATGACTGAATGAGAGGAAGAAAAGTGGCATGGGGAGAAGTCAGAGAGAGACTGACAAATCACAGCCAAAAAATAAATAAACCACACAACAGCCCGTGATCCCTGAGACTGAAAATTCAGCTGGAATGTATCTTGTGGTAGATCAACAGAAAGACTAGTAGGCATGTTGAAATAACAGACTCAGTCTTACCTCAAGCTAGAAGTATTGGTATTTTTATATATAAAAATAATATAATGAAAACCAAATGTCTTTCGGGGTGAAGAAGAGAGACAGAGTTTGTGAACTGGTCAACCAGTTTGTTTTATTCTTTGGTCATGTTTGCTATCAAAAACCTGCAGCTTAGGAGAAAGTGGCCAGTTTGGATGTGGAGGGGAGAAAAGCCATGGCTGGGATCTGAGACACAACACCACAAACAAAAGCTCTTTGGAAAACAGTCTGGTGATGGAGTAACCAAAGATACAGGATAAACAGCACAGAGTGCAGAAAGCTGCAGCTGAGCAAAGGCTTTCCAGAATATCAGGCAGGTTATCACATTCTTCTGACACATACCAAAGACCCATGAAAGTATGTGCACAGACACAAATCTATGCATGCTATACATGTTTGTGTATGTTTATGGACTTCGAAACCACCTGAGAATAACTATGGGTGTGTTTGTTCCAACACCTGAGAATAACTATGGGTGTGTTTGTTCTAACAGAGAAGGATGTTGCCATTTCACAGTTCAACAGAGTGGTGCTGCACAGCCTCTGTCATGGAAAGCATATCCCAGAAATGCTCAGTGAGTTAAACAATACAGGCACTGCTTTAAATAATAAACAGTGGTGTACAAACAAAGGATGTTGAAAGACTGCAGGAAAGGAACACCAGTGATGTTTTCAGCTGATATTAGAAAAAGATGGAGGGGCAGATGGGCACTTGTGACTGACCATTGGGATCATTGCTTTGTACCTTACAGCATGTGGGGAGCTAGCTACAACAAGGGGCCATAGTCATGCTTCCTGGGGTGCCAACAGGTGGTTAGCAGCAATCCCTGCTCACAGACAGGGGGGTTTTACCCCTGTAGGGTAAGATCTACAGAGATGTAGCTCCTGTAGGGGCTGCCACGCCTACAGCCACAGACAAATGCACACAGATGGATGGAGAGGTATCACTTAATCCCATTCCATTCATATTTGTGATGTTTTCTCCTCCTTTTGCTCTTACAATGCCCATTCCTGCAATTTCTCAAGCAATCTCCACAGAGGGGACTTGTAACCATTTCCCTGCACCTTGCAAACACAGTTTACACCTTAATTGGGATGTAGATTTTTCAGTGCTACTTCTGAATAACTAAAATGTTACTTCCATACATGTGAAGTGTGTCAGCCTTTGGTCATCAGTAACTACCCCCTACCTAAAATATAATTTGCTATGGCAATGTAATTTCCTTGTATCTTGTACTAGGAAAGACGGGCAGATAAAGAACAAGAATTGCAATGAAACTCTGATGATGAATACAAACTCCTGCCATTACAGCAAATTCATACCATGTCATAAGCCAACTGAAAATGTCTGGGCATGCATTCTTTGATCATTTGCTTTCCATGCCTGCTCAGAAAACCAGAATAGGGGAAAGCACAACAAAGCCAGTGATGACCAGAGGGAAAAAGCAGAGAAAAGGAATTCCTGCCTCACTAAACCTCAGGATTTGACACTTTTCTTGGTTCTCCAAAGAGCTCAGTGAGAGGCAAGAGCATCATCTCAGTTTGCTTAGAGCCCTGTAGACTCAATTTTGTGTGTTTTGACAAGTGTTTTGGTTTTTTTTCCTGAAATCTTTAGGACAGGTAGGTAGATCTCTCCTGCATGTTGTGTTTCTCTCACTCTGAATGCCTTCATTTCGGGGACATTGTAGAGGAACCTACAATCACGGTATATCTAAGCCGGTCTGCTTGACATGGTGGGAAACTGCTCTGTGAGTCTGTTCAGAGCCCTGTCATAGATAAAAAAAAGGTTTCATAGACTTCCTCAGGCTTTGGATCAGATTTTGCAGAATATGCTCAACACTGATTTTGCTTTAAGCTATCACTTCTATATGCTGAGATTCATCATTTTCAGTGAGGGACAGCTATACAAGAAAGGTATTCATGGCATTCATATTTTCTTCCAATGACATGAAGATGCTGTGTAGTACATATACACATTTTTTTTCAAGGTACCTATTTAAAGGAGAGGAAACAAGAGAGTAAGTAAAATTGTCCTTCCCATGTCATTATCAGCCATGGTGTGATTAGGAACAGAAGTGCCATTACTTAAACAGCAGGTGTGAGAGTCTGGCAACCTCACAAAGTCAGCTGACTGTCTGTGATGGCTTGAAGGGAAAGAAAGCTTTCCCTGTTAAGCAACTCTTGTGAGTAAAAGATGTGCCAATATCCATCTCCATTATTCTCCTGCATACTGCACTGTGAGCACCTGGAGGTGCCTCAGGCTCAGCATTTTAGTTTGGATTACCTGAGTGCTTTTGATGAGACTTTCCTGGTTGTGCCCCATCTCCTGCTTTGGCTTGCAGAGTGGAGCAGCCTTAAAGCTGCTAATGGTGATCCAGTCCACAGGTCCAAACCAGAGCTGGTCTGAACCAGCCCTCCACCCCAAATGGTTTCACTGTACAGGTCTGCTCTGATGCACCTTCATCTCTTGCTTATGAAAACGTGCCTGAAATACCATTATCACAACTACTCCAAGTCAGCCCTTTGTTCATCTTTTTGTTTTAAAAGCAGAGATCTGTTTATCCACTGAGCAGCAACCATGAGCAGCAAGGTCCCACATGGCACTGACGTCTCTGTCATCAGGGAAGATGATCTTCCTACCAGGAAAGCATTTGTTCTCATTTGGGAGTCCTATGGACATTACTGGTCAGCCAAGTCTGTCTTAGGTAATTCATCCTTGACCCATCATCTCGTGCTTTTCAGGTTGCCCCAATGGTTTTTTTACTGTGATCTGATGCTTAGGGAGGTGGTTATGCAGCATCCTCCCTTCCCAAGGTAACTTCACAGCCATTGCAGTGCTAGAAGTAATGCAATATGACCTCAGATATCTAGCTGAGTGATGCCTGTGCAACAGGGGATAATGAAATTCAAGAGTTTGTCTGCAGTGTTTGCAAGTGGCTGCCTGAAAACAAGAGGTGTCATGGATGCATGTTGTTATCTCACCTCTGGGTTTGGTGGCTGCCCTGCACATCCCCAAGAACAGAGAGAGACCAAGCCTGATGGAGTGACAGGCACTCTGAAACACTGCATCCAAAATGGCAAGGACAGGGAGTTGCCCTGAATCAGACTTGATGGCCACCAACACTCACCAGGGCTGCCTGCACACAGTTTGGGCAAACACAAGGTTTCAAACAGGTATAAATCCACTACCTGCATAATCAACTGTTCCCTGTTCAAATGTTTTCTTCTCCCTGTCTGGAACTTGTGTATGATTGTTCTTAGCTGCATATTTTACAAATCTAGCTTAGCTAGATGACAGATCTATCTACTGCCAGAAAGTTTTGCCCTTGTGAGTATTTATAGATCACAACCAAAGTCAGTTCTTGATCTTCTCTGGACCAAACTTGAAGTTGTCATGAAAAATACTGACTAAGCTCTTTCTTTTTGACAATTACTTGGCCATCTATGAGCCAGTCTTTAATTTCACCAATGCAGTACTGGCTACACTGACTTTTAAATTGTCTTTTTTTAATGAGAAGGACACATGCAACTGTCAAATAGTCATCTCTTATTTCCAGCGATCTATAAAGGTAACTTTAATCAGATAAATAAAAATATCTCATTTTTATAAGAGGTTTCATTGATTGCTTTTAAGAAAATAGGTTTCAGCATTTTCTGGCATTGAGTATGCTTCCATTAATTAATGCTTTATTCACCTCCCATATGTGCTTAACAATAATTTTGCCTGGGACTAGTGACAGACTGATTGGAAATACATGGGAAATCCAGGTATGGACTCACAGTTTGAAGGGGCCGGCATGCTGCTGGCTGGCACATTATCAGCATGACATCAGGCATGCAGTACCAGCAGCACAGGTGCCCAGTCTGCCTACAGGGGAACCAGACAGGTTTGCAACTAAATCTTCTGCACATGCAGGGGAGCAGTGCCCAGTATGTAATGCCCCCAATCTCTGGGGACAGCCCTGCATCATGCTGTTTAACCAACAGTCACTTTTCTGGTTTCCTTTTGTGGTTTCCCCTGTCTTTGAATATGTTCTACAAATACTGTCAGTGCTTCAGGAAGCTCCTCAGACACTTCTTTCAATATTCTTGGTCACAATTTTCTGGTACTACTTCTGTGCATTGCTGTGATGGCTGCTTACAACCTCCATTGCTACTGATGAGATAGAAAGTATTTCTTCCTTCCTGTGAAATAAGCATATCTTTCCAAATACACAACATAAATATTCAATTAATATTTCTTCTTTTTGTGTTATTGCAACTGGCAATTCTGCCACCTTTAACATTGGAGCTACAGGAGCTAACAAAGGGAAGAGACATTATTGAACTTGATGAGTGGCATTTTTGACAGAGAGAGAATGGGTGTGAAATGCCAACAAAGTTTAAGTATGAAATCACAAGGAGGTTATAACCAACCAAAAAAACAGGTTCTAAAATGCTTTCCACACTCTCCTCCATCCCTTGGGATCTGGGGACAAAATGTACTTTAATACTACTATTTCCATGGAGAAGATTGTTTGATATGGCAATACAGACAGGATGAGGATTTGATGGTCGAAAAGGTCCCTATGAATCCTATCTTCCTGTATGAGTGCAAGGATTTTGTTAGGTCTTAGTATACTTAAATAATGCCTTCTTGCCCTTAATCTTTAAACCCAGGATTTTTTCATAAATGTTTTATCTTCTTCCATCAGCTGTCTCTTTTCTAGCTGGTGACTTGTTTGCACAGCCACCAGACTTTGTTATTCTCATTTGTTACATGTAATAAGGTTTGTAACAATATCATTGTTGCTTGACACTTTTGCTTCTTGTCTTTATTAAGGTGGATTTGAGACCAGAAAGCCGCTCACAGAATGACAGGTTGTGGGTTTGGGAGGAATCTAATAGGTTTTTTCAAACACTATGTTCTTATTTCTATGCTAAATCTTTTCCTTGCAACAATTATTTGACTGTAGCTGACCTCTAGAAATTGTCCTTGGAAAGAAAAAAATAAACTCCTGCAGACTCAGAAGTGGTCTGTCTGTACCCAGAGGAGTTTGTCAGGTGCTTCCACAGAGGGAACCAGCTCTCTGAGGGACTTGTTTTTACCCATCCTGAAAGAAAATATATCCATTATTCCCTGCAAGTACAAGATTGTTTCCATAGTGCTGGCTCCAAACCTGTAGGATCCAGCTCCTTCGTTGCGACTTTGGTGTTCAGGCAAGCTCCAGCTACCAGGGTGGGCCACCAGGTCTGGCAATCCTGAGGAGCTGGGAACCCAACAGCTATTTCCAGGCCTGGAAGTGCCAGTGGAGGGCTGGGAGGTGAGGCAGGGTATGCAGATGGGTCATTTCTCACCCGGGGACAGCACCCAGGGAAGTCAGCAGTTCTGTGCAGAGCAGCACAGAACTGTCTGGGGGTTGGTATGTGGCTTGCAGGGCAAGGAAACCTAGGCACCCTGGTGAAGAGTAGACAGGCTGTAATTAAATCCCTTTCCGTTTATACCCTGCTAGCAGCTTAGTTTCAGGATTGCCAGAAAAAAAAAAAAAACCCTGTGCACTGAAAAAACACAACAGCTCCTGGCAGAAAGAGGCATTTTCCATACATGATCTACCATGAACTGCCTCTTTATGTTTGAACTTCAACTCTTCATTAGCAATGGGGTCTTATGTTCAACTCTTCATTAGCAATGGGGTCGTTGGCTGCTCCTCCCTCCAAAAAACCACAGAGGCAGCACTAAGCGCTGGAGTGAAAGAGGAGGAAGCACTTTTCAATTAGCCCCGAACTTTATGAGACGTGAGACTGTGGCAGCAGTGCGGAAGATGCCGGGTGTCCCTGGGCTAGGCTGCAGCCTGCAGTGCAGCCCAAGGGCAGCGACAGGCACGGGGGACTCAGCCTCTCCACTTGTTCATTAAGCCTGCTGCTCATTTACAGCCATAAATGTCACGTTTGGCTGCAGTGGCATAAATAACAGGTGACATTTTAACAATATTGTCAGCACCATGCGGGGTGTCTTTCAACATTGATGAGTTATGTGAGGCCAATGCGAGTTTTGTGGTGTTCATTAGTTCTCCTCTTTCAAGGCAATTGTCTGTTTGCTCCTGAAAACAAATGTTAAATTAAAAAACACTCATATGCATTGCAAATAGCTTCTCAGGAGGATTTCTGACGTTGTAACATGGCAGAGCTATAACTCTGAGTAAGTGTATACTGGAGGATGAGAGATGGCTATGAAGAGAAGCATTCTCCATGCACACATCATGAGCAATGGGATGGAAACTGCTCTTGATAATTCAGTCTTCTAGACATGGCAACTTGGCTTTAACAACAGGTTTTGCTGTAAAAACACATTCTGTATGTTGGTATCTGCCTCTCAGTGTCCTGGGCCTTTCACACACCTGGAACAATCCATTAGAGTAAAATGGAATATGTATACATACATGCATAATATAGCAAAATCTTCTCTTGCTGCCAACCCTTTTATTATTTCTAAGTGACACAATAATTAAACTGAGTGATTTATCACAGAAATACATGGGGAGTCGCAGCCTTATTAAAAGAAGGGAAAAACTCCATCAATTCATATTCATATTCAAATAATAAAAGTACTGAAAGTCTGCACTTTGATCCAAATTACTTTGGGAATTTCAAGCCATTTAACAATATTTTACAAGCTGTTTCAAGTCACACAAAGACTTAACCCTGCTGCCAGCCTGTCGCGGCAGGCCCTAGAGCAGTGGTGGAGTGCCGCGACCTTCAGGAGAAGCATCCAGGGAGGACATTCCCGAGGCACAGGCACGTCCTCCGGCCTCACTCCCGGGTGGGGAGTGATTTCAGCTCTTCTCTGCTTCGGCCGGCGCAAGGAGGGAAAAGACGGGAGCCGCGTGTGGGGCTCCAAAGCGAAGGCTTTATTCTTCTCCCCTTGAAGGATCCAGGTACAAACTGCCTCACAGGATATGAGTGAGCAGGGTAGATAAAGGATAGCCAGAGGGGCGGGGTAGAGCAACAGCAAATGGTCTGAGGGCTCAGGGGCGGTACAAGGGGGGAAGGGCCAATGGGGTACAGCAAATTAACATAAAACAGAAAGGCGTGGCGGGGGCAAAGTTACAGTTCACATGACAAAGAGAGAGTGCCTAAGGGCCTTCCCTCCAGGGGAGAGAGATAGGATTTCTGCCTCCACACCAGCAAAAGCAGCATGGTGGCAGAGAGGGAACACTCCACCATCCTTCATTTTCCTTTGGTACTTCTTTCTGCCTCCAAGTCAACCTGCTCAGCTGATGCTCCTTAAAAAACCCTGCGTTCGCTCTATTAGCCCCTCCCTGTCACACACAGTCGGTGCCAGAGAAGGGATCTGCTGAACTCTCATCACTGCTGAGAAAAAGACCAGCCTGGAGAAAAAAGATCGCCAATGGCTCCCAGTGGCCTGGATGCATCCATCCCCATGTCTTTCTCTTCCACCTGCAAGACGTGTGGAACACCAGCGGTTGTGCACATGTAGTCCTGCAGGTTTTATGTGATGTGAGTTCCACAGCAGCTCTACCTTGACAACCCCTCCTGTACTGAGTGTGCAGCTGCAGGATCCCAGACCTGCTTCTCCTCTCACCCCAGGAGCTGCTGCTGCCTTGGTCACCCTGCAGAATGGGAGCGGGCTGTGCTCCCACACTGGCAGGACTGCTTGCATCAGGATGCATCCAAATTGTGTGTCCAGCTGCCTCCTTTGCTGGGGTGTGCATTTCAAAGGATATTTAGAGCTTGGACCTGTTACAGTTTCGACTCACAGCTGATCTGACACCTACACCTATTTTTATTTTTAATTATCTGCTGAAACCTTTTTTTTTTTTCCTTAAAGCATTCCTGCCACACTGCAAAATCCCCAGTCTGGTTATGGGCATGTATTGCCAGCAGAAGAGAAGGAAACTTCTTATCCTGAGGCCAGGGGCTTATTGCTAATATTAAATTTGAGACTCCCAATTGCAGAATCAGTTTGTTTCACCCAACCTAACAACGTACCTGGAGTATCCTCTCCATTTTGGGGTTCCCCAGTGAGGAAACATGTTAACAGAGAGTTCAGCAGTAGGTCTCCAAGATTATTAGGGAAGGGCAGCGTGTGACGTACAGGGAGAAGCTGGGTGAACTGGGTTTGTTCAGATGTAAGAGAAGGAATGGGGAGATCTGTAGAGAGGCTTACAACTGGTCTCTGGGCCAGAGAGGGTTAATGAATAAGGGTTATTGACACAGGCTGCCGGAGCCCAGGCTAGCTCTTTGGAAGCACACCGGCATCGTGCCAGGTGTGGGGAACTGCCCCAGGGTGAAATTTCCTGGAGGCAGAACCTTAAGAGCTAGCAGCTCTTCGGTGTGGCCCACGTCGAGGATTAGGTAAAAGAAGCAAGGGAGGCTCTCTGCTTCTGAGGCTCCAAAGGGTTTATTCCAGTTGGAGGAGTCAGAGACTCAGAGCCCCAAGCGCTCGTGTTCTCGGGATTAAGTCTGGGGGCAGATCAGGGGGTGGGTACAAACAATTGACCAATAAAGGGTCCTTAGGGGAGGAGTGGAGGGCAGGGTCTTACAGGGTTACAACCAATGAGGGAAGCAGGGGGAGGAGAAAAGGTCACATGGGCCAATGGGGCATCGAGTAACAGGGGATTTCCAAAGGGGTGGAACAACTAGGGATTGGCCCAGGGTAAGACTGACAAGGAAGGTGCCGGAAAGAGGGGCGGGGTAACAATGATGGACAAGAAAAGGGTTGGAACAAGGGGCAGGGTTACAATGATGGACAAGGAAGGTGCTGGAACAAGGGGCAGGGTTACAATGATGGACAAGGGGCGGGGAATGCCACATAAGGTAGTTTCAGGGGTGGATATAACTTGGTGACAGACCAACTGAGGAAAACATGGGGGAACATAGGAACAAACCATTATAACAATAAACTGAATAAAATAAGATAAATATGGGCTGCAACATGTTATTTCTGAAAGGTATTCTATCCAGGTCACTGGCCTGGAGATCGAGAAGAAGGAGATAAGCAGAAGAAAACCTGTAGCTGGGAAAAGTATTTTTAGAAAAGTTTTGTGGAAAACAGAGGTGGAGATGGTTTTTACACCAATGAATGTTGTGTTGATCTATTGTAACCAATGAACAAAGTGTAAACTTTGTAGAGTGTATGAAAGACAGCCGGTTGTAATAAGCAGGATATTAGTCCTCTGAAATGTAGTGTATCTGTAGTGTATCTGTAGTATATGTTGCACCCACCTCAACAGCAACAGAGATCTTAATGTTGTCTGCAGTGGGAAGGCCCAGAGAAGATGGAGCCAGATTTTTCTTGGAGATGCACCGTAGCAGAGACAACAGGTGTGAGGTGGGATGCGAGCAATTGGGATGTGGTATGGGAAAAGCTCCTTTATCCTTATAAGGGTCATCAAAGATTGAAATAGAGTCCAGAAAAAATAGGAAATTTTTCTTCTTGGAGCTATTCATGACTTTGCTGGACAAAGCCATAAATAACTTGCTTTAATTGGGGCCTAGTGGGGCCTTTGGCTGGATGGCCTCTGGAGCACCTTCCTGACTTCAATTAGTTTGGGATTTGGTGAACATAATTTATTGAATTTATTTAATATCATTTATTTTCCTCCAAAGTGAAAAAAAATACCTCTTTGATGAGGAGATAATATACTTGTTATAAACCCTGCCCCCTGGGATCTCTCAGATCTAAAGTACTAAATGTATGCACCACCACTCAGCTGGTATTACATTGCCAGCACTTCAGAGTTAATTATTTTTTGCTTTCTAAGGAAAAAAAGTAATTTTAGAAATAGTTTAATACCATTCTCACACCAAAGGTATTTCTTACTGCTTTTCTTCTATAAACCATCAGTAGAATTAATTAAAATTTTCATTTCTTTTCCAGTTCCTTTTCTACTGTGAAGACTGTATCTTTAGTAAGTAGCTGCCATCTCAGCAGTGGGTCCTTTCAGAATCAGGGCTGGAATTTGTAGGAGGAGATACACATGTGGGATCTTGAGGAGAGGGTCATGGTGGTGTCAGAATTACAAAGGCTCTGTAATCAGCAGAGAATAGCACACCCTGTTGTAAGTCATGATCCATAGTCCCAGAAGCACTCCAGCACTCAAAGCTACCTCTCAAAGGATCTGCTCAGCTCCTAGGAAGGCAAGACTGGAAAGGACAGAGCTTTACTGTATTTAGTCTCTCCTCTTAGAGGGACTGTTCCCTATCTCCCCCCTGTCTAATTCTAGGACTGAGCAGTGCTGCTGGACTCCCAGGTCTGAGTCCTCCCAACTCCATCACTGCTCCTCAGCAAGGAAGAGGGGTGACCTCAGCACATGCTATTTCTCCAGGCTGCTCTAAGTTCGGAGACAAAAAACGGAAAATCAGGGAAACAGGACACTGAAGTGACAGTACTCTTGAGGAATTTGTCACCCTATAGTGCTAATATATCCCTTCAAAGATGCTGTAACTTGGAGCACAGCAGCACATATCCCAAGATTTGGACATATCAAGCTATTACAGGGTCCTGCTGTGCACCTTGCTCCCCTCTAAGTAATTGCCAGATTTCTGGGCCCCTTTACTACTCTGAATATTGATCAGTCTTCAGGAGCAGCACCAGGTTCAGCAGTGATTCTTCCGGAGCATCCTCTCTCCAGTGGAAATGCTGAATTTTTCTTCCCACCTTTGCTTCCAATCTCATCCTTCATTCATTTGTGAGCAGCTGATGTGGAAGACAGTTGGAGAAAGTGTGGGATAACAGGAGGATTTTCCTTCTTTGTATATCTGGTAAGGGCATTTCAGGGAACCTAGAGTGGGAAAGTGCAGCTCTCTGCCGAAGAACTTTCACTCACACTATCTGCAATGGGTCCCAAGAGATCATTAATTCTGTTTATTCCAGTTTCCACTGTCTGATGAGCATGGAAATCACATCCCGTACAGAAATTGGACACACTTGTTTCCTGCTGCTGCTCTGGTACCTGGGCTGCGAATCTGTGCTATACTGCCAAGAGCACGATCACAGGCTCACTTCTGCTCCCTACTCCAACTCCAGACTTTGCAGGCCCAGAGTGGCACAAACAGAGATGCTCCGGCCACCTTCCAAGGCTGCCTATTTGTCAAGCAGTGAGGACAAGAAATTAAAATGTGCGTATTGCTATGCAGAATAGGTGAACCCCTTTGGCCAGCAAGTACTAGAAACCCCATGCACTTTATCACCAAATCACAGTAAAATCACTTAGACTCAAGATGACACACAGATTCCAGCGCTATTAAGTCACAGCCATGAAGCTGGAACACTGGGCCCAACAGCTTTGTACAATGTCTAAAATCAGGTAAGCCTTGAGTTAATTGTACATAAATACGTGAGATAAGACAAGCTTACCTAAGGGCACTGTATTCCACACCTGTCCTCTTGTGCAGAGGAGAACATCTTAGAGACAAGTCACATATTTCCTTCTAGTACAAGTACTTCAACAGTCTCTCTAAATAAACTTGTATTCATGAAAACGCAGGCACATGTATTACACAGTCACCTTGAGAGTGTTTTTCCAGGGATTTGTCATTCACACAGCACTAGAGAATACTGCTGTGAGCTCAAACAATATGAGATATGGTATTTTCAATTTGGCCTACTCAAAGATAACCTCTTTGTGTAGCATATACAGAAAGAGTTACATTAAGCTTCCAAGGTTGTGGTGCTTGCTGTCAATATCTAGGATTTCCCAGCAGGGACTTCTGTGTGGCACATTATCTACACAGTTTACTTATAAGAAGAACAGAAGCTGTGGCAGACCGGGACATCCTGCAGGCCAAATGGGGCAGACCAATGGATTTAATCTTACAGCACCAGAAATCAGATTGTATTTTTAGTTTGTCTGATGTTGCAGTTCCTTATGACATGGAAACTGAAGGGGTTTGTCAGACTTGTGTCATCCTTTCTAAACCATCCTTCAGGTTGAACGGGCTCAGAGGCATCTCACACCTGGTTTTGCTGCTGTTTTGTCTCCTGCTTGTTTCATTGCAAGACTACTTGTTAATCTTCAAATTATGTTTGACATCTCACTATAAATAGTCTGGGCTATAAACATCTCAGGTGTCAAAGTCTGAGTGCATTTGCCTACCATTCTAGTTTTCATCTCTTTCTTACTCTGCCTGTTCAGCAGCTGCGTCCTTGGTGATGACTATGTTTGAACCTGGAATCTGATTTAGACACAGGTTTGGGTTTAACCAGTTAGAGCTGACTGGCAGGTGGACATCCAACTCCAAATGAGAAAAAGTTACTCCAGACGGTCTGTCGAGGAGCCAGGGAATTGGTGGCCATGAGCACACAGTTATTGAGAAGTCACAGGGAACCAGGGCTCAGTCTCAGTGCAGATGAAGTCACTCGATGAGCCTGGTACATCCTTGCTCCTTATATGATTATGGATTTCAGAATGGCTGTGTCCAGCAAAGCATTTCCTACCACTTTGTGTCAGAAGAACAGCCAAATCCAGGCAGGTAAGGACCAGTATTCACATGAGAGATCTTTACCAGTCCATCTCACCCTGATGTTAACAAAATGGTTTGGGTCATCTTGTTCCAACGCCCCCTGCCATGGGCAGGAACACCTTCCACTAGACCAGGCTGCTCCAAGCCCCATCCAACCTGGTCTTGAACAGTTCCAGAGATGGGGCATCCACAGCTTCTCTAGTCAACCAGTGCCAGTGCCTCACCACCCTGACAGTGAAGAATCTCTTCCTAATATCTAATCTAAACCTGACCTCTTTCAGCTGCAGAGACAGGCAGCCTGCAGAAGGCTGAACACTGTTCAGCAATAAGAATCTGATCCAGCAATAATTCTGGAGCCAACATTCTCAAGAACATACCAGCTTACGTAATTATTTTATAGAATTTAAATGAAAACAGTAATTCATCAGAAATATGTAAGGAAGTGACTCTCCATCTGACAGACATTCTCCCCATACTAAGAGACACAGAAGCAATTATCTGCATGCCTTTTCCTATGGAAGTGTATTCATGTTATGCCTCTGTCTCAGAAGATATTAAAATGTGATTTGGGATTAATAAAATCTCAAGACACCTGGAGGGCAAGTCAGAAGCATGTACATTTTCTACACCAGACATTTTAAAGTGTGGAAAAAGGTATATTTTACCAGCAAGACCTTTTAGTCTTGATGGGAAGAGGAACTGAAGACCATCTTGGGAATTTCAGGGCAGAGAGGTGGACAAACCCAAACCATGAAAATATAAGTGCAGCTACCAGCTGATGCAGCTGATGGTCTCTGGTGTCCAGCAGCAGTTGAAGGGCTGAGAGGTTCCACTGGTGCTGCACACTGTACAGGTTTCAGGTTACCTATTATTAAGAGCAGACCCCTTTTGACAAATCTGATGATGACAAATCTGATGGTGACAAATCTGGTAATGGCAGCAATTAAGAGTCTCAGCTCCTGTAAAGAGTCTCAAGGTTGCTCCACTCTCTCCACTCTCCTCCCTCGTCTTGTTCCCACCATTTGGGCAAGGAAAGATGTACATGCTTCACCTCCAAGCTGGAGGCACCTGCTCCTGATCTCTCCATCATACATGAGTTCACTTGTCAGAGTTATCAGGGTCTCTGGGAATAAATTCACTTCAGAGCAAAGCCTCAGTGCCCCTTGACTCCAGCTCAACACCTTTCTTGAGCTTTCCCACTATATCAGCTAGCAGATCCCCAGTAAAACATCACTTTCATGCAGTTTCCTAATTGCTAGAGACTGTTGCCTAAAGGATTAGAAACTGGTGAAAGTTTTAGTGGAATGCTAAGAAGTTGAGGAAGGAAAGAGCCAACACTGTCCCCAAGGAAAAGGTCAAGAAAAGATGAGATAGCAAGCATGTCACTGTGCCCCAGCCAGAGCAGAGGAGCTGTCCACCTTCCTGCTACCACCCTGCCTAGAAAAGCAGGCATCCCAGCAAACCCTGATGGAAAAACTGTACTATAATCCATGTTATCATGTGCTTGCCTGGGGCAGAGCTCAGTGACACAGAGGCACTGGGGCTTGGTTCATGTGCTGTGTCTTCCTACCCAGCACGGTTTGTTTGTGTGCCTGAGCCTTTGCTGCTTTTAAATTAAGTTCCAGAGCCATTTCACAACCCACATCAGCTGCAGAACTCCTGCTGCTGCCCCTGCTCTCCGTGTTAAGGGACCTGTCTCTCTGCACCCATCTGACACCCATCTCTCTGCTACCCATCCCTTTTCCACCCCCAACTCCCACTCACTGGAGACAGGATGGGATCCAATGGTGCTCTGCCAAGTTATGGGGCTGCCTTACAGCCAGAATGAGGGAGCACATTATATTTTAGAGCTCTGTCCAACAACTGCCTAATTAATTCCCATCCCCCACCCCTGCATCCAGTACAGAGTGGGGACATCTCAATTTTCTTGTTCTCCCCATGAGGGGAAGCCGCAGCACAGCAAACTTCCACAATTCACTCCTAGGCATTACAAGAAGGCACATGGCAAGAGGAAGCAAATGCTGAGTGTCCACCTTCCCCTGTAAAGTAAAATATAGGATAAAAAAGCCGTCTCATGAGTAGGATGTATCCTCACCAGCATCCCTCTCCAGCGCGCTGTGCTCAGAGGACAATTAAATTACACTGCCATTTCCCTTTCATCATGATCCAATTTACAGGGGAATTAATAGGGGTGGGGGAAGAGGCCTGCATGAAGCCAAAGCCAGGGCAACTGGCAGCTATGAGCCTTCTTGAAAAACAGGAAGCTTGCCAGGATGTCTTTATTAGAGAGGAAGACACAGTGGAAAGGGCTGCTGCAGGAATGAAAGGCAGATACAGATGTCAGCCTTGTTTACAGCAGGGATTTTGCACTGGTGCAGCTAAACCCTCCAGTTCAAAATACACCCACAGGCATCTTCCACCAGCACAGCTGGAAAAAATCACACCTCAGACTTCTTGGCAGCTGCACGAAGAAGAAAGTCTGCCATACAAGAAAGTTTTTTGTCTCGCTTGATCGTGTGGCTCCAGAGGTCACGCTGCACCTTTGAGTGGTGATTTCCCATATTTCCCTGAGGTACTGCTCCTCCCCTGAGCTCACAGGACCGATGCCTCCATGAAGCAGCCTGCAGCAGCCCTGTCTGTTCCTGACAGTGCCACCCTAATGGTGACCAAGCCTGTCACCCAAGTGGGATAGCAGGTGTCATGGAGACATACTTACTTGAATACATAATAAAATCCCAGCTTCTCAGCTGTGAGTGTGCTGCTCTGCAGATGGAGACATGGGAGCTGGCTCTTGCAGTACCATTTCACATCCAGGCTGGTTATGGCTTGGATGCCCTACGCTGCAAACTCAGCCATCACTGATGTTGCCAGCTGTTCCAGAAGCACTTTGGCAACTTTGGGACAGCACAGAGCCACAACAAGTAAACCAGTGAGCTCTGTGCAGGGTGCACATGAGGGTGCTTTTGAAACAATTCTCTGTGTAAAGTCAGATAAACTCCCAAGGCATCTGATTTGATGGCACTCCTGCTACACCAGAGCAACCCATGTACCTCTGTGCCACACTGCCTCGCACCTGGGAGAAGTGCTGTGTGGTGGCACTGGGACAGGCCTCTGCTAACTGGGAACTGGGATGTACAGAAACTGGTGGAAAAAAGAGGAACAAGGAAGAATGTTTTCGGGTCCATGTTCCCCCTCTCCAGAGCCCCTGCAGCACTTTTGCTCTTTGTTCTCTGTTATGTTCCATGTTATTGAGATTTTTTCTGCTCACCCTAGTAGTTGAGCCCTTGGAGGAACTTCTAGTGTCCAGACTGTGGAAAGGGAGAGGAGACATGGTGCCCCTGCAAAGCCGTATCTCAGGTAATTACATTGATTGCATCCTTAAATTTACATCTCCAGTGCCTCTGGCGCTGGAAAGACACAGTGATATTTTTTGCATCTAATTCTTTTTGAAGGTTGACTTATGATAAAACTTTTGAGATGTGCTGGAATCCCTCAGCTCATGTTAACTCCCTTCTATGTGAGGAATAGTCTCTCCAGATGATAGATCACATAACAGATGAGGGACATCATTGTCATTTCTCTCCAGAGCTGGAGAAAAGCAGCTCAGGTCATTGGAGAGTTTCTAAGGAAGCTTCCCACGTATGAACTTCTCCTTGATATCAGGGGAATGGAGGTGATGGAGCAAAAGAAATGGATCAAAAACACTTCTGGAGTTTGGACATTCCTTGGCAGGAAGAAAATAGTTTCAGAAGTCATAGCAGGTAGATCATAGCTGTACAAAGGTGTGACTGCCTCTCAGGAGCACAAATAGAGGAAATGTCAATTCTTAATTTCAGAAACAAAATGATGAAAGGAGGGAAATAACTAGAGAGCTAAAAGTTACTTGCATTCAAAAGAAGCCAAGGATCTAAAATTGCATAGTGAGTTCAGTGGTGGGACTGTGAGTGTGTTACATGCTGGTGAGGAGATGGCAAAGCCTGTGTGTACCTGATGAATGAACTAGCTGTTAATTCTTAATTTCCATGCCTATCTCCTCCCATCCTGTTTTCACCTGGGGCTGCCTCTCAGGGAGGCACGGTTCTGATACAGCTTTGTCAGTGAGACCAGTGGGCTGAGTTAGCTCAGGGGTCAGAGGACAGATGCTCATTTAAAGGGGGGGGGGGGCTTATTACTTATTATGCAAATAATACCCTGCTGCTTTGTCTTAATTACTGTTGCTTGAATTATGACATTAGCTCTGAGTGGCAGGACCACTGCTGTGTTGTCACTGTCATTGTCATCCATGGTCCCACAACAGCCACTCAGCACAGCTCCTTGCAGATCTGGCCTTGACCCTGATCTTGGAAGGCTCATCCACCCGCCCTTTTCCCACTGCCAATACAGTGCCAGCATCAAGTTTTGTCTAAAATGTAAAGGGGAATTTCTACTGTCAGTATTGCTCAAGCAACCCCTGATGACAATTCGGCACCTGAATGGTGTGTGTTGGTGAAGCATCACTTCTGCGGAGGTTTTACTCAGGTAGTGGTGGCATGAGGACTGTGGGAGACAGGTGTCCCAGCCAGCGACCCTCTGAAAGCAAGGGCAAGTGTGCTAGGAAAGGGAAGGGGAGCTAGAGAAACCAATGTCACTGACTTCAAAGATGAAGGATTCTCTTTATACTCTGAAAGTGGCGTCATCGCTGAGCTAAACAGGATTTTCTACTTGTGTTGGATTATTTTAGATGACAGTTTGATTAGCCTGATTGGTGTTGATTTGTCCCTAAGAAGCGTATTACTTTAATTTAGCCTTATATTAAAGAAATACTTTGAATTATGATACCATTTATTAAAGTTGATTTGCTTTCTCTTAACAGATGTGTTACCTTTGCCCAGCACTACAAGCTTAGTTTTTGGAGTGGAGTTCACAGTGCTGGTTCCAGCTATGGGCAGAGCTGCCCTCTCGATGAGCACTTGCTCACAAACCACCTGGTCATGCAGGGCCTCCAATCATCCCATCCACTTAGTAAAGGAGACAGCAGACAACCCCTCATACCCTGCCGAGGGACAGTCACCTGAGGGACAGTACACACTGATCTATTTCACATTCTGGATAAACCCCTGGAGTTATGAAAAGCTTTTCCTAATATTATTAAGGCAAAGGAGTTCCTAGGAGAGAAAGGAGGAGGAAAGATCACTGAATCCTTGCTGAAAGCAAGGTGAGACCTTATGGCCTGGGAATGCAGCCAGCATTAAACCCCACTGCACTAAGGTATATAATTAACAATACATTGTTCCACTTCCACTTCCTAGTTATGAACAGTGCTTGTACTCACTGAAACCTTCCTGGTGAGCTCCCATCTGCACTCAGCCTTCCATCATGACAGAAATCACCCCTCATCTTCAGCCATACATCCTGGAGCCTTCCTTCTGACAGAAGGGCACCTGGAGACCCAAACAAGCATTTTGAGGACACCCATGCAAGGTTTTGTGCAGGTCATATCAATAAGAGATCAAGACATCCCTTGGGATGCTGCTGTAGTCTTCGGCTGCAGAAGAGCTGCATCTCTTTGCTCACATGCCCCATAATCTGGAGATGGTCAAGCACTGCAGCAAGTGAAATAAAACACAGACTGACTTCCTCCTGAAGCAGAAAGCAATTTGATAAGGAGCACCTTGTTTAGTCCACCTGGGAATTGCTGAAGGATATATTCAGGAAATTCCAAGATTGTCCCTGGCAACAGCAAAAGCCCAGGTTATTCAATCCCGTGGCTGTATAGGGTCAACCATGGCCCCAGCTCCTTTGGTTGCCTCTCACAGCTCAAATGCACTAAGAACACTCCCTCATAAACATCAGCTTCTCAGTCCTGCCAGGTGAGGGAAATGTTTCCAAGATTTCATTTAATACCTGTATTTAATCCATTAGTTCTCCCTGCAGACCTCCTGGACTGGGCTGTGATTAAGGAGATAAGTGCCCTGTTTATTGCTCTCCTGATACTTCTTCACTTTCCTCTACACTTTCACAGTTTTCATCCTACAGTCATGCAGTGCCTTGGAAATGTGCATGGGAGCCCCCTGCTTTGTTCCCTTGGGATGGGTTGGAGAGTCCATCCACACTCCAGCAATACAGCTTCTCCTCTCCTGTGAGGTCCTCTGAGATTCTGTGATTTTATGGAGTTACAGCCCTTGGTGAGAAAAAAAGTTATCAGCAAAATGGACTGAGAGTCATCTGCAATCACTTTTTCTCCTTGATTCCTTGCCATTAAGTTGCTGGCTTGAGTATCATTTGTTTTGTTATCTCAATTTAAAGGGAAAATTCATTATTTTTCATATTTTTCCTTTTCAAAATACAAGAGGAGGGTAGCAGGAAGTGGCCAGGCCAGGAAGGAAGGAAAGTAACCATCTCCAGTAGACCACATTCTACGTAGAGTTCTTTCTGGTAATATGCTCCATGAATCCTGCAGCATGGCCATGACTCCTGTAAAAACCAGAGAGGACAAGCATTAAGTATTGAATCACAACAGCTCTCTCTGTGCTTCTGCAGCTGTCACAGCTACAGCACAGGCTGCATTGGTCTCACTGAACACTTGGCTTCTTCTAGTGCTAAAAAGTGCTGGATTTCCTGTGCAGATCAATCCATCAGCAGCTGTGAGGTCAGAATGGTTCCCATTTTCGCTTCACAGTTACATCCCCAGGTGCCAAAGGGTCTGGCATATGGGAAATAGAAAGGTTCTGGTTCACTGCCTCTTTCTTCTCAACAAACATAAATAATCCCTCAGAAATGCAGTTTCTTTCCCTCCCAAAATGGACTTCCAGTCTTGATGCTCTTTTTATTACAGACTTAGGCATAAAACAGATTTTATGTTCACTGCAGACTTGGAGTGCCCTACACACTTTCTGCAAACAGGGAGCTGTTCATCTCCTGTTCACTGGCTTTGACCACCTGAACAAATGCACTGCTGCCCACAATATTCATCTGGCTTGTCTTCCATGTTTTTAATGGCTTGACCCACACCTTTCCTGGGACAGATACCATTAGCATGTGAATTACCAATGCCTCGAGGAGGTCTTTAGTTTGTGGTAGCACCTGCGTGCACCACAAAGGTACTCAAGCCTGCTGTATGAGAAGCAAAAATTGCAAAGAATTAAAGTAAAACAAACCCAACACTGGAAGAGCTGAAAATGTGGCATTTTGACATACGTTCAGCTGTAAGAACTCATGTTTGCTGTCTGTGGACATCAGCACTTTTATTCCACACTTCAGACAGCTGCAGTGATGTGACTGTCTAGTTAACAAAAACTCCAGTTATCATTTGCTGCTCTTGACAGTAGCTTCTAACTGAACCATACAGAAGTCCTTACCTGTTAACATTCCCAAAGGGGGACATGGCAGAGGAGGGCTGGGCAGCCCCCCACAGGCCTTTATGTTTGTTTCTCATACACAGACATAAGAGCACAAATTCTGGTGAAATATTTGAGGAAAAAGATACTTTTAAATGTCACAATTGAGGTCATTTTCTCAACTAATTGCTGTGAGGTATTTTTGCACCAAACCTTTCAGCATGGGGGAAGCAGGACTCAGATCATTCAAAAGGACCTGCAAGCTCCAAGCTCCTGCTGAAGTTGGTTGCTAACTTGATACCTTCCTGATGCCTTTATGTAACTTACAAGAGGTTGTCACACTTGGAGAATATTACCCTTCCTTGCTCAGAGGCAAGGGAATACACCAGGGTAAATGCACCATAAGCAAAGTCCTTCTTCATTACATTGTATTTTTCTCTGCTTGGGTACAGTACCCATGTGGCCTGGGAGAGTATGCAAGAGAGAAATTTCTCTCATGATACACCATTTTCTTAAGGCCAAATTTCCCTCTAACTCCATTTCCCTCTACTCTTCTGTGGTGTACTGGGAATAGTTTTCATCTCCTGACATCACCAGAATGGCTGAGAGATGAAAGCGTACATCTTCCTGGAGGAAAGCACTGTGTGGCAATGGAAGAATAATTGTGGTGACAGGGTAGGGAGAGACGATATGTTTCTCTACCAAAATTTTACAGCCTCATTTACATTAAAAGAAAAAAAAAAGGCTTTTTCTTGTTAGAAACAGCAGGGAACATGAGAAATTCAGAAACTCAAAATATTCCCCAGGAACAAAGAGAAAAAGACTTTAAAAAATAAAAATCAAACTCATTCCTACCAAATCACATCTAGTTTAAGCAGCAAAGAATGTTTGACCAGCCCGGGGCTGATGCATGTTTCCTACCCATTGCAGGAATTTCAGGGGCCTGAGCCCAGCCAGAGCTCACTTCTGAAGAAAACACAAACTTATCATTCATTCTCTCTGCTGGGATGTGGCACAGGCTGAGGCAGTCATAGCTGAGTCCTGCATGGTGCACCTGGCATGAGAGAGCCACATGTCCCAGGAGTGGACATGGCACAAGCTGGAGTTGCTTGGTGGTGGTAGTTGTAAAGGGCTTGAAGCTTAATTTTAAATTGACACCTACTGGCAATTGCAGACGGATTGAATTTATGACAGCCCATCAGCACTGACTCGAAGGACAACAACCAGTACCTTTGCAAAGGGTAGGTATTGATAATCCAACCAAAACGACCCAAGTAATCATTGCCTCACATGGGCCAGGGCCAGGACTGGTTCAGACACTGCAACCTAAAGCACAACCAGGTCACCAGTCACAAACGTTAGTGGTGTCTGACATACTTGTCCCCCCACAACGCATGTCATGAAAAAAAATAGCAAAAGCATTGTGCTACCAGAGCCTGGCAAATTTGGCATTGGCTCAGGCAGATTTCCATTGTCAGAAGTGCAGAAAATAAATGCTTAAGACTAGGAGGATCTCTTTACCAGGAGGAACTGAGCCAGGCTTCTCAGCTCTATGCACAATTTTAGCTCACTGCAAAATTACCACTGCTCACCCTCCTTCTTCCAGCAAGTAGTGGGATGACAGAGGCTGGCGATACAGATTCCAGGTGAAAAATAAGCACAAGCAGTACGTCAGGGCTTTAATTACATCTATATGAGATGTGATTTTTCCTCCTTGCTAGATGTACCTTTTTTTGTACACAGCCATTAATGCTTGTGGAACAGCATTTGATCAGCCTTCATTTTCCAGCTAGACCCCTGCCTGTTTCTCTGACTGAGCAGCCCAAAGTTTCCTCCTGCTGCCTGGCCAGCCCTGGGCAGGGCTGGTGCATTGGTGGCTGTGACAGCCACGGCGAAGCGCACACAGGGGCTCCAATGCACTGCAGTGGAGCCACTTCCGATGCGGCTGCCTCAGCCTCCTCTCTGCCATCCCTGATTGCTTCATTAGCATCACACCGTTCAAAGGCATGGAAATTCAATTATATTTAGGTCACAAACATATTTTAAGCAAAAATAGCTATTATATTTAAAGCATCTTGTTCAGAGACTGTCTGCTGCTTCAGGATGGTTGCACTAATGCTCACTGTCCTTAATGTTTTTTGAGATACAAGGTGCTTCCAAAGTCTGATTTTTGTTGGAATATAAATTAGGTTCATTCTTTCTCTCTCAATCTAAATGTTGGTAAATAAGAAACCGCTTTCTGGCAGCTTATTTAGGTATCCCGAACAGGCAAAATCCCAGATTTCCTTGGATAACTTTGAAAGAGAGAGAAAATAGCTCTGCCACAGGGACAGGACTGTAGTACCAAACAGACTGGTGCTGCCAGTGCTCTGCTCTCTGCTTCCTAGCAGGGAGCAAGCAGGCAGGCAGCTCTCCAAGAGCACCAGCACTCAGACATTGCTGCCCACACTTTGGGCTGCCATTCCTTTTAGCAGTGGCCTCTCCATGACTCTCTGTGGATTCACATCTTAAACAGATTCAAGCATCTGGCTATGCTCCCTATATAGGCTGTACGAGTGATGATCTCCTTGGACTTTGTAAATATTGATCATTATTCTGGCAGCAGCTCAGCAGAGAGAAGCTACTCTTCAGCCCCAGCTCCTCTGCTGCTGGAGAAGACTTGTATAACAGTCAATACACTTCAAATTGGAGTGTATTGTGATGCTTAGGGATCATTGGCTGTCCACGCTTAGATCAATATTCCCAAGCTTTCTGTGAACAAGCCTGGGGCGTGGCTACCTAGCGCAAGGCTTCCAGTGGGATAAAGCAGTACCAGTCCCAAAGAGCCCAGAGCAATTACCTGGAGCACTGTGTGACACATCCCTGCTCCAAAGGACAGGGCCCAAATCCTCCCTCTTTTATGCTGACACACACCAGAGGAATGGGGCTGCTGCTGCTTCATCCCCACAGCCCGCCCCAGGACAGCCCGCTAGCTTGCCCTGCTGCTGACATGTCCTTCCACCTGCTCATAACCTTTCCGTTTCCATGAGGGCTTTGTCTTGCATTTGATTCCTGAGACAATTTTCTCTCTCCTCCTAGGGAGGCACAGTGGGAGACAAGAGACCCAAGCACAGCAGGCTGCTTCCCCCACCTGGCCCTCTTAAACTTCACAGCATGTCCTGGCACTGCAGGCATCACTGAGGCACAGCCCCACAGATGTCTCAGGCATGAGATGCTATTTTTCTGCCCTCTAGGATTCCTCCAGGGGACTTTCAAATCCCTTGACTCTCATAGAGCAAGTCTGTTTAATCCAAGTCTGAAGGACGCAGCAGCACAGGAAGAGTTGGCTGGAGGAAGCCAATTTTTGGAAGCTTAGTAGAAAATACTGTAATGTTTCTGTTCTTCAGGGTTGACAGTGCACATTCCCTCCATCAGCAGCTTAGCTAATCTGCTCTGGCCTGCTCTGTACTGCGCCAGGGAGCACACAATTCCACTGCAGTTTTCTTGACCTGCAATGGGAGCAGGAAGAGGCAGTTGTCATCCAGCTGGGAGAGGCACCTCTGACCATTCGGAAGAGGAGCATGAGCAGCCTGAGAAACACAGTTGTCTTTCCAGAGAGAGCTCCAGTGCCCTGCCCGCATGTACCTCCACAGAACCACAGAATACTTTGAGTTGGAAGCGACCTACAAGCATCAGCAAAGCCCAGCTCCTGGCCCTGCACAGGACACCCCCAAGAATCATACCATATGCCTGAGAATAGTGTCCAAATGCTTCTTGAACTCTCAGATATCAGATAAAACGTGCTTTAGGCCAGAAGCAGATGCTGGTTTCAACGGGGTTAGACAGAACATCCACCCAGGAAGGCTTGACAGCATTATTGGGTTAGCGTTAATGCAGCACATGTGGTCCAGCAGGCAGGGGAAATGGCTGGGCCTTCCTCAGAATTGATGGCTTTATCCCTTGCATTAGCACCAACCTGCTGGCAGAGCCTGGCTTTGCTTGCAGAGGCTGTTTTTCCCTCCTGGCATGCATGCAGAGCTCTGTTCAGCTGCAGGAAGAGAAAGAGGGCACTGTGTGTTCAACTGTGTGTTCTGTTCATTCAAGCCATGCTTGTCATGACAGGGAAGCAGCAGTGTATGGTTGTCCTTCAGCAACCTGAACTGGCTGGAGTGGAGCAGAGCAGCCGTGCTTTCTAATGCCAGGAACTGTTGGAGAGGGCAGGAAACAATGGCATCTGCCCATGCACCTTTGACCTTTCCAGTCCTCCCGAGGGCTGCATGTGGTGGATGAGAGATGAAAGACAAACCCCACAACCACTGCTCTGATTTCTCCATGCGCAGGATGTGCCTTGCTGAATGACAAAAACTACAACTGTTGCACAAACCATAATTAAATGTGTTTATTAAGAAAACCACTCCTCCATAGATTTTTATGCTGGGTATTTCTTCACTTCATCTTCACTAAACCTACAGCTTGATTTTGCACACTGAAAACTCAGTATACAGTTCTGGTGAGTTCAGAGCATGACCAGCTTTCTATATTCAGGATTAGTTCTCAGTTTCTGCTTTTGGCTCCTTGTACATCTACCTGCTTTTCTCTAGTGTTAATATTGAATTCAGTCGGATTAAATCTAGACAGAATGGGTACAGTACATTTTTTTCTGCTAGCTGATCACTGAATCTGACTTATCAGCTCTATGACTTGATATCTGGAAGCTTGATACAAGATCTTGTAATTTTGTCTACACAAGAACATAATTTTAACCAGCAGTACGATGTCTGCGAGTCCTCTACCATCAGCCTACCTCAGCTTCCCTTGAGGAAGGAGGAAAGAAATGGAAGTCCTAATCAAAACCAGCCTCTGTTTTTTTACATAGCACTGATGTAATGAAACATCCATCCTGGAATTGCAGGAGATTCCAGGAGGCATTCAAGGAAGCTCTGCTAAGGAGAAAAAATGTGCAGTGGGATTCCAAATGGCCCTCTCAAAGGAGAGTTCAAACTGGGGCTTTTTTCTTGAATCCAACAGATCAAAATGATAAGCAAACAGCATTCCCAACTAGGCACAAGATAAACTGAAAGATAACAAAGGGGAGAAGTTTCTGTTTATTTATTCCTCTTTAAAATGACTTTAAAGAAAATTTAAAACACTATTTAAAAAAGGGGATTCAGAGTATTGAGAAGCTGAAAATCAAACCACAAAGGAGGCATTACAAGGTTAGCAGAACATAGAAAGCATAGTTAGTATAAAACACTTTTACAGTCTCAGTAAACAGCAGATTTGTACTGCCCATAGAAGTAGAACAGCACATAATGCTGCCCTTACTCTCTGGAACACAGAACTCTTTTATAATTTTGTTTTATTGTAGTACTGTGTAGGAAAACACAACAATTTTTAAAAAGCAATGTTTTCAATTGAAAGAGAAAAACATTATTATATTGCTCTATAGGCACTGATAAATGTCTTTCTGTGGTAAAAGAGTGTGCCAAGCAGAACTCAAAATTGTGTAATTCCTCTTAAAATCATATAGCCCTGGTGAGATTGCAAATAAAACTTAGTTATGCTACTTCTCTGGCACTGCCTGACAGCAGCTCTGCCCACTGTGAACTGTCTGCATGTCTTCATGGACAGGGCTAGGCAGAAGCAACAGGCAGCAATATTGGAAAATGAAGGTATCTCCCAGCAAGTCAGAGCACTGGCAGCTCAGATCCATGGAGGGCATTTGTTACACTGACAAAAAGTGACTGACTGCATGTGCTTGCCAAGGCTTTCACTCTGCCTGTCAAATTACACCTGACCTTGAGGTGCTGAGTCCCACGAGGGAGCAAATGGGAGCAAGAAAAGGTTGCTGCCTACAGGCCTCCTTAGAAAGAGCTATTCTGGTGGCCAGTGGCTGCTGGCAGAGGGTCAGCTACAAGTCCTGTCTGAGCTTGCCATCAGTAGACAAGTGCTTCCCTCTCCTCTCCCCTTGCTGAGCACAGATAGCTGTATGTTACATACGCCCTTCTCGGCAGAGTGCTCTGCTCAGACTATGGAGGCCTTATGTCCCCTGGGAGAAGGGATGAGGACTTCACTGGGATCTGCAACAAAAATCAACTTAAAGCCATTGGGAGAAAGAGCTGCTAGGGCCTTGGAGGAGGTAAAGCAGTGCCTGTGCAAGGCACCCTGAAGCAGATTTTTACCTTGCAAGCATTCTCACTTCTGAGACTCGTCCTCCCCTGTGTGTTTTGGCACATGCAGCTCTGCTGCTCCCCCGAGCTGGCAAGCAGGATGCCTGAGATTAGCAGTGCTGTGCCACAGTGACCCTGCCAGCACACAGGGGAGGGAAGATGCGCTCCAGTCTTCTGTTCTGCTAAAGAGTCTCTGCCATAAAAAGTCACCTTTTAAAAAATGCCATGGCAGGGACCAGTTAATCAAACATGTCCTCAAACATGCGTTGCCCCATAGCTATGTAAACCTCTTTTTCCTCCGGTGTCATCTGGGCCACCAGCTCGGGGCGCTGGCTCACTTGGCTGTAAGAATGTGGACGCCCAGCCACTGTGACAGTGGGGTCTTCTGCCACCACCTCGAACTCTTCATCCTCCTCCTCCTCCTCCAGCCCGTATGTTGTGGTGGCCGTGGCAGCAGGGCGGGGAGGGGACTCCTCCTCCGACTCACTTGTCTCGCTCTCGGAGTCACTCGCATTGCCACCAGAGAGAGGAGCAGCACCGCTGACGGTGACGGTGGAAGCAGAAGGTGTCTTCTTCTCGTGGATAAGCAGGGCACGCATCACCTCCTCATTGTCATCCAGGGTTGCCCGGCTCTCCTCACGCTCCTGGAACGCATCCAGATCCTGGCCCCCTGCAAAGAGACACGAGGGAATGAGCATTTCCTCACAGAGATCTGTATGATGGCCCTGAAAGTTTTCTTAGCCTTTATTAATTATTGTCACGGAGCTCAGTTGGCCAAGTCACACCCATTCTCTAAGCCAACTCGTCCTCTCCCTTGAAAGACAGAGACCACTATGTCTCATAATGGTAGAGCAAGTACTGACATTTCCTTGGAGCTCGGAAGCCTAGAGCCACTGTGGCTCCCAGCTGGAAGCCTTCACCAGGAGCACATTGCAAACGAAGACAACAAATGCACAGTGGGCATGCACCTGGAAAAGACTTCCTCAGGGAAGCATCCAACTCAGGCATTATAGTGGAGCAGAAAGCAAAGCAGTCCTTAAAATACAGACCCCAAGCCCAGGCCCTATCCTGCTGAGCTCCCTGCCTGTAAGGATTAACACAGAGAAGAAACAGATCCAGGCAGACAAAGAATATGTGGAAACCATGTGTTGTAAAACAACATTTAGAACAGCCGTGCCTGGTGAGCTCAGAAATACACGTATACCAAGCAGGAAGGGGAAAAGCTCCTTACAGGAAGATGGTGGTAGCATGGAGCAGCTGCAGCTGACAGCCTGCAGCCCAGCTGTACAGCACAGCACTAACCAGTGCCTGCTCTCCAAGCTGAAACACTGCCCAGACAGTCCCTGTGGCTCCCTAACCACATCTCTTATTTGAAGGGGACTGCAGTCAGCCCCAGCTGACACACCTGGCCTGTGCTCCTCTTTCAGAACACTTGGCTGTACAACAGCTGTGAGGGTTCAATATGGCTCTGGTAGGCAGGATGTCTGCAGTTCATGGATTCGAAAGGTAAAATTCTGCTCAAAAAGTAGCATCCCACAGAAACCTCTCCTAATCCTACATTTGGTGAGAGGGCTGTGAGTCCACCTAGAACCGAAAGTACGACAGGCAGTATGGAAAAAAATAAATACTCTTTTAAAAAGCAAAACAAAAAATTAAATATGGAGAAAAAAAATAAGGCCTAAAAAGTAGGACAAGTTCCCTGTGACAAATTTTCTGTCTTACACCAAAAGATGCTGCCTATGAACAATTGCTGGAGCTGAGGTGTTGGCATTCTGCCTTCATACAGGCAGCCACTTGCCCACTCCTCCAAGACACAGACCCTCATGGCTTTAGCATCACACCCAGGCAGGTGGCTCCCAAGTCTTTCCCCTCCCCAGTCAGAAATGTGTTGGTTATGTTTTTCCACTTGAGATGAAAAAATAATGTGAAGGAAATAAGTTCTGCATTTTAGCACTAAAAGCCAGGGCAGTTTGTGGCCATTCCTTTTCTGTGGTAAAATAAAGGCTGAAAGAACCACACCAAATTTCACAGGAATTCTGTTTTCATTATAAATAAAGTTGTAGCAATGGGTGATGAATACAACTAGTAGTATTAGAGCACTGCCAAATTCCTGAAATAAAGGAAGAATAAAGGCATCATGTTGGCAGTCATGTGCTCAGCTCACTCTTTGTGACTGTGGAGCCTAAGAGGCTGTAGGAGAGCATCTCTGTAAAATAATATCATAGCTCATGACACTAAGAGCTGTGAAATGACAACAGCCAGAGATAGATCCAAAAGGCTGGCTTTGTAGCTCAGAGGGGCTGTCTCTTGCTTGCAAGAACTCTTTCTGCCAGATCCAAGCAGTGAATCTTTTCTGTCAGTGGTCCTAAATTTCTGTCCTTCCTGTTTATGTGTTGCAGCAGCAATTTCAGGCTATTTCCACAAGCTCCTTTTTTGATCTCCAATAGCTGAGGAGGTTATGCAGTGATGCCACCATCCTGTAAGGAGATACTCCACCTCCATGTCCCTCAGTGACTTCTTGAGAAACATTTATGCTGTGCACATCAGAAGTTGTCTCAAGGAGTTGATTTAAAACTACAGGTGAATTGAATGTCTAGCAGAAAAATGGGGTGAGAACTCACCACGGCTGGTGAGTAACAACAACATCTGCTACAGACTGCAGGAGCGGGTTGTTCAATCATCTCACTTTGCTTAATCTATTTGAAAAATGTTTTGGGATCCATAATACACTTGAAAGGCATTACATGTGAACAAGTTCTTTAGGTATCTTCTGACCATTATACCACATCTATTTTCTTCACTTCTGCTACACCTAAATACTCCACTCCTCTCCTGAGCATGGCACAAGTTCCAGGGTCACATACTCACATACATGACTCCCTTTTGTCATCTTTTCTTCCTAGGGCATCAGTTTCAGTCCACAATCCTAAAATTTGTTTATTTTATGTTATTTTATAAAATGTTTCTACTAATGGTTATAAGATCTTGACCATGGTCTGTGGACAACCTGACCCCAAGATAAATGAAAATAAAAGCAGAGATAATAAGAAACAAACATAAGGGAATAAAGACTCACCTGTCATGGTGACAGACCTTCCTACTGTACTTCCAGAAGCTCTGTTTCTGAGTATTCCTCATATATAACAAGTTTTGATAAACAATTAGCAGGAAGGCTAGGAGCATATAAACACTGCTGGTAGATTTAGTAGACTTCAGAGTCACTGAACATTAATAAATGCTGTTTTTCAGCAGTGACCTATTAGGGAAACAGCTTTCTAGATGAAACTGAAAGACCTTCATCTAGAAGCAATAAGCTCTCAAGATGGAAGACATAACAGTTAATTAACATTTTAAAAGCCCCCACAAAATTTCATGGACAGCTCAGCTTTAATGACCTAGATTTCAATCCTGGATCTAAGGAATTTTTACATCTGCCTACAGACAGGTGCTCTGCACAGCAGAGGGGAGCAGACACTCCAGTGTTGGGAGCAGCAGCTGTACACACATACAGCAGAACATGTTTTTGACAGCATTGTAAAGGCCTTGTTTAAGCAGAGCAGTACTTCTCCTCTGTGAATGTCTTACCATCTTTGATTTCATCAGGATCATAAGCCCCCTGCACCGTGCTCTCACGCAGCCAAATGGGTCTCTCTCTAGCTGGCTTTCCTTCACTTGCAGACCGGTTCAGATCCTCCTGGTCCTCCATGCTGATGACGACATTCTGGGTATACAAGTCCTCGTATGATGGTCCTTTTGTAGTCCATGCTTCCCGATGGTGTCCACCTGCAAGGCCAGCTGCTGTCCCTGAAGCAGCACCAGCTGCACGCTCCTTGCTACATGAAAGTCAAAGAGAGAAAAACAGAGCTCTCAGAACAAGCCCCTCCTTAGACAAAAAATTAAATTATGATTAGTTATCTCCCATGATCTGCATGGACAACTTTCATTCTCAGTTCTAACATGCTGCCAGGAATTTCTTTGCCAGCTTGCTGGTTTGGGGAACTTATGGATCTGTAGTGGGAAGCCCTACATAGGGCCATGGCAAAATCCACCACAGACACTGAAAAGAGGCAGCACTAGAGATGCAAATGCACTTACATTAAAACAAGCATAAAATCCCAGAATTCCCTGAAACAAAAGCCACAGCAGCAGAACACAGTCAAACAGTAGTCTGGTATTTGGAAAAGCCTCTTTTTGGCCTTCACATAGCAATCAAATACTGCATTAAAAAAGCACTGAAGTTTAACCAAGATAGATAGTAGGCCCAGGGACTCAGCATGCTCAGAGCTGTGATCTGTTATTAATCACAGGACTCCTGAAGGAGTTAGCTCACCATGAAAAACACAATTCAAACCTTTGCTTGAACTGTGAGTGACAATGCACATGAAAATTCACCTCTCCTGTGTCTGTACTATCCACAAACACAGCCTTGGGAGGACTGGGAAGTCCAGGCAGAGAAGAAAGAAGAGAGAGCACCTTCAAACCAGAGGACCAGGGCTGGACAAAGGGCTTTGTGTGCTGATGGAGTGCAGGAGGAGACAGGAAAACTGTCTTCACTGAGGAAAAGCTGGAGAAATAAAGGTGCCGACCCATGTGAAGGGTATGGCAGTCAAAGCCTAGCCCTCCTTTACTCTCAGCACATTTCCCTGCAGGGTCCCTTCCAGCTCAGGAGACTAATGGAGAAAAACATTCCTGCTTGGATCTGATCGAAAGAGGATATCAGGTGAAATATTTTCTGCACACTGATGATGGCAGTGAGCCTAAAATACACCCTGGCCTGTGCTGCTACATATGCATAGAGTGGGGAGAGCCAAACATGACTGTTCCTCTACATCAGAATGAGTTTTCATCTTTTCAGAGAAACAAATTTGCTGCAGACTGCACCCACCCTCAGCCTTATAATTTCAGTCAGATTGCCAGGGGTAACTACAGCTTTCCAGGAGGAACAGCCCTGCCTTAACTCCTCCTCTTGTCCAGAGTAAATCCATCAGGGCTACTCCACAATGCCAGCTGAGCTGACAGTTGTCATCAGTGAGCATGGTTCAGTTGCTGCTCTTTACCCAATGACCTTTTCTCCAACCAAGAAGTTTAAAATAAAGTTGTACTTGGAGAAGACCTGACTAATATGCAGGTGTTTTGGCAAGGACATTACCACTATTTGATGAGCTAATTCTGCTGGATTTTTAGGGGTAAACAGTGAGGGGAGATTACACATGTAGGTGAACATTGCTCTTCCCCAGATAAAAAATACTGGTGTGTTCAGCAACAGTGTTGCTCGAGAGCTACTCACAGCCTCTCAGTAGTGGAATGGCTGGGATCTGTTAAAAAAATATTTCACAGCACCTGTGTTAGCATGTCTAGTGTCCTTAGCAATCCTGCAGCCAGGTCTGCTAGGAGAGCTTCACAGCAGCTTTGAATTTTGGGGCAGAAGGCTCATGCACATGTATTGCTTATGTAACCTAAGGAACCACACAGAGACCTTCTTCCCAGCATGTTATTTCAAGTGTTGGTACCTTTCAGCACTCCAAGACAGGCATGTGTTCTGTGAAAAGCACCGCTCTGCTTCCCACACAATAGAAATCTCTAACTGACAATTTTATGTAATCCACTTTCCTCACAGGATGCATAATGCAGCTCTCCCCTAAGCTCTCCCTCCCCATGACTACAGCATGAAACTAAACCCTCAGTAGTGCCAGGAACTACCTAATAATACTTTTGCACAAAGCCCCTGTAAGTGTGCCTGAAATTGACTTCTTTCCTACACAGAACCATTTAGAAGCAAAACACTTATTCCATGATGTCAGGAACATTTCAAAAATGAAACATTTCTAAGAGACACCTACAGTACTAATTGCTTCATGGGATCTACTGCAATGTCGCATACTGAGCTGGAGCCATCTAGACACTTTCTGTCTACTTTTGGACCCCAGTTGTGCCTCAATTTATGTCTTTTTATCTTCAGTGACACTGTTGGTAGGTGTGAGCACCACCCCAAGACCACCTGAGCAGGGGAACACTTCTTTCTGCAAGAAGAGAATTTACTGTTCAGCAACCTGCTCCAAAGTACAGGATTAGACACCATGGACCAGGCAGCAACAAAAGCCCAGGTGTGGGAGCTGCCTTACCAGCAGCACAGAGCAGATGAAGGGATCTCTTAAATCTCTCTTTCTCTCTTAGATGCACAAACTACTTTGTCCCCATCTTGCTCTAGACTTCACATAGCCACCCTGCAGGCAGGAACTGTGGCAGATCAGTGGCCCAGATGTGGCTACATTTAGTCTGTTTTGTTCACTGATGGAAATCTCTTAATGAGTGGTTTAGCTGCCTTTAAAGGCCACATAAATAGCCCTTGACACAGCTGAGGTATGGCCCACACAAACCACACTGTGCAGTGGGCAAACAACTTGAAATTTTCATCTCAATCCTGCCCAGACTATTAAGAAAGGTCTTGGATAATGGGGATAACTCTCTTTTTTTGCCACATAAAACAAAATACATTTTCACTGTGCTGCTCTTAAGAGCTTCAACTTCACAACAGACAACCCATGGTTCTTGACAACATAATCACAGAAAATTAATTGTGAAGATCTTTTGTTAATTGAAATCATGCTATTTTGACACAAGGAAATAGAAGGGTTATTAAAATCCATAATTTTTCAAAAACCACACAGAAGGGCTTAAGTAAAGCAGGTTTATTTTGAAACCTGTGGGGCTAATTCATGTTCTCCCATGATTAAGAAAATTAACAGCCTCTTAGGAAAACATAAATAAAGATCCACCCAGTTTCCTAGGGCAGGTGAATGAAAGTTATGCAATGCCAGTGGGGCCACTTAGAGCTGTAACTCTCCTGAAAATACGTGAAATTGCCCAAGTTACTGCAAAGAGAAGATGCAGACATTTTGTGACCTTTTCGGTTTGTTTCAGAATCACCAAATGTCAGTTTTGTCAATAATTTCAGACACTCAAGACTCCATAAAAACAGAGAGGATAAATAACTCAGGGTTTGGCACTTTAAAAATCTCACAGCAGTGCTTTCATGGAATTAACTGCTTTGAATTAATAAGAGTTAATAAATAATTAAATCACTGTATGTGCTGAAGCAAGTTGTGTTCAAGTAAGCATTTAAAAAGCTCCCTATTTATTTTGTCATTCCTTGCACAGAGTAATTATTAATTTACAATGTTTTTTAAGTATTTAAGAGTCAAGTAAGTGGGCGCTGCTATTTAATCATGGGACTGCATCAGGCCTCTGCAGTGATAATTTCCTGTACACACAAAAAGGGAAAACTGAAAAATTACTCTCTTTTTGGTAGGGTTATCCCAGTTCTACTACTTAAACTACTGAAAAGGGATTTTAAAGCAAAGTCTTGTGATTCCGATTGGGTATAAATGCTTCAAAGAGTTCCTCATATCACCAAAGACACATTGAGTGACCTTGGAAAAATCTGTTCTGCTCTTTATATTGCTTCTGTTTTTCTATCAGAATGATGAGGAAAAATAACTACCTTCTTGGCTAGAAAAAGACTATGAATAGACAAAGAATTTTTATTATATTAATTAGAAGCCGTCTAGCATGAACATTCTCAAGGTTAGCCTGAGAGAAAAAAAAGAGTATTCTGCTTGCTCTCCTATTAACTAAAGCCAAGCACCCCAAGGCACTGTGGGAATGTTCTTCCTCATGGTACAGTTCTTTTCCTCCGTGTGTATAACTAATTTTTTTTTTAAATACAGAGAAGTGCATCACATTTCACCACAGCTGACAAAACTGACAGCTCCCCACATCTTTTTGCATTATTTAAACATCATCTGTTTTTGTAAAGCTAGGAATGTTCTGAAAGAAAGTGTCATTTCCCATGGATAAGAACATTTTAAGGAGTTTTTGATTCCAACATGGTCTTCTCCTGAAAAGAAGAGGTGTGTAACAAGTTGGACAAAAACAGAAGAAAAAAACCTGCTTATTACAAGTAATGTCTTCAAACTAGAATGTTGTAATATGAGGATTTGAAATACAAGGTGTGGATTGCAGATAGCTTCGTTTCAAAAGCTGGGCAGAAGCAAAAGGAAGAGATGAAAGATAAGTATGTGAGGGATAGAAGACAGCATAAATGGCACCTTCAGAGCTTTGTCAAGCAGCTGCAGTTTGCATTTTTTAAATATTGGGCCAAGGGCTCATTGTGCATACTAGCTGCAGTATCGCAAGCAGTAGGCAATTCAAGCATCCCACCTCATAGAAAAATACATGCAGANGGCTAACCAGAAGAACAGCCATTTGCCTTGTTAGTAAAAAATGGTTACAGCCCCGTCTCCTTGTAAACCACACAACCCTGGGGCAATCTGTCGGTTGTTTGCATAGTTGGTGCTGTACAAGTAAGTCCTACACAAGGTTTGGGAAAGACCCACAGAGCGGAGGAACACTCTACTCTACAAGGAAGCAGTGCAGTGAGGAAAGACCAGATGCGCTCCCACCTCTGCTTCAGGGCAGGAATCTCTGTGGGTTCTGGCTCCAGGATTTCATAGGCTAAGTTAACGTCTTCCGTCTCACGAAGCAGTGCGTAGATGGGCTCAATCTGCTCATTAAACCGTGCAACGAGCGTCCTTGCATCCTTTTTGGGCATTGCCGACTCATCTTCTTCTACTTCAGTCTCACAGAATGTACAGCGGAAAGTTCCTAAAACGAGAGAAGTTGTTCAGCGTTGGAAGGAAAGCAGCAGGCCTGGCTCCTCATGCAGCCTTCCCAACAGCAGTGCCTTGCTGTTCCCTTAGCTGGATGCTAAGGAGTTTTTCTGCCCCAAAAATCCCTTCCCACACACGGTTATTATTCAAGCAGACAACAAAGCAAGCATTTTTTTACCATCCAGTGATACCCAGCTGGGTACAGTTTCTCGCTCTGAAAAGCCCAGATGGGCTGCAATACCTCTACTGAGACATCTCCTAATCTCCCTCCCTCCTTGCTGCACATTTTAAATGTCAGCTATGACTGGGCTGTGATAAAAAGCAACACAATATCCTCTAAGGAGTTCAAATATCATCTGTTTCATGTGCCTGCACTGGTATCTCCCAGGCCCCACGAATAGGCTGATTTCACCATAAAACGGTAGTTTTACACTGCACCAACGAGTCTGCAGTCACTGCTAATCTAACCATTGTCACTTTGTAGCTACTGCAAAAAAGAGATGGCTTCTCCTTCTGTTTCAGGGCCAAACCAGGCAAAGAAGTTATCACCGCACAGCAGTCAATGCAAAAACCTATCCCATGCAACTCCCATGTTAGCTTCTTAAAATTATGAATGGTAAGATAAGAATAAAGTGAATAGCAGTTAAAAATACGTTTGTTTTGCAGACCTCGTCAGGATCTATAAAAACAGGTCAGAATTAAATGGCTACATGGCAAAGCAGCTACAAAAAACCCACTGAACTCCTGCACAGCAGCTTTTTGGTTTCATCACTCGCTCCGT